>PHNY01208607.1:4886-20124 GCA_003724115.2 Anethum foeniculum | reverse complement strand
TCAGCAGGCTTTAGGTTTCCCATCCCGCTCCAAAGAAGCAACTTTGGTTCAAAGTAACTTTTTAGTAATAAAGTTCTTCATTATTTAATGTTATAACTCACTTTTCGTATATGTGTGTGCAGGTGCCAAGATGCTTTAGCGTTCGTATCAAAAAAATAATTCATAGCTTTGTTTTTTATGAAAGACCAATTCATTAAGAACTCCAATTGTAGTAGGAGAAGACTCAATACAGGACTGGAAACAAGGAGCCACAGACAGCCAGCTCCTTGAACACCTGAGAACCAGACACACTACCCCTAAACAAAGCAACAACCAAGAGAAGGACAAGAACGCAATAAACTAAACATAACGAACTACAACAGAAAGAAAACCAAGCAGCTAGAGCCAACTTCTAAAGAGAACTTAAAACAGATCAAACAAATCACCTTCATCTTCTTCGGAATCCACCAAATCTCTTCTGCAAAGAGCACATCTTGCATCTGAGGTTCGTCTTGCTTTTTTAATTTTTAAATTGAAGTTAAATTATATGTTTCAAGTCTTTTTTAGATGCGTAAGTGTAAAATTAAATTAGCTGATGCATGTAGAGCATAAATAAAATTAAATTAGTTGATGCATGTAGAGCATAAATAAAAAGCTCTTAAGAGTTGCAGAAAGGCTCAGCAGGCTTTAGGTTTCCCATCCCACTCCAAAGAAGTAACTTTGGTACAAAGTAGCTTTTTAGTAATAATGTTCTCCATTATTATATTATAACTCACTTTTCATATATGTGTGTGCAAGCGCCAAGATACTTTAGTGTTAATATCATAAAGAAATAATTTTTTGTTTTGTTGATAAGCATTGTAACTCCTTTAATTATAGGAAGATATTTTTGTAACTAGAGTTGGTGGGCTTTTATAGAGTTGATGGTTAGAGTTTCAAGTGTTCAACGTTGGCATTAGCAAGAAGCTTGAATTATGTTTTTGTTGAGAAATCAAAGCAACTATTTGTTCAAAGTACATAGTTAGTTTTGAGATGTTCATACAAGTTAGATTTGATTGATTCTAAATTTTGTATACAATATTGTTGGCTATTAATCTTAAACTAATTAGTTATTTAAATGTTATTATTGTTTTTGTTTATTTGTGGCTGGTCTTTTGATTCAGTGGTAGTAGTGGAGTGTTTGTAGGACTTAGTTGAATAAACAGGAGAGACTTTCTAGGAGCTTAGTTGTTGTTAGTTTCCTTATTTGTAGCCATCACTTTGGGAAGTACTCTTATATCTTTGTTTTGCAGTATCAAATAAAAGTTGTCGTTGGTACATGATCCGGTATTCTTTACTTTCAGTCATATCTCAAACACCTACTTTCAGTCATATCTCAAACACCTATATCTTTATAGTATACTGTTTGATAGCACCAACAAGAATTCGTATCAGAGCTTCAGGCAAACTGTGTGTAACCTATGGAGACAACGACTATGGAGGCGAACAAAATGAAGGGTGGATCAATGGGTCTCAAGATGAAGGTGATTATGGAAGCTCATTCTGTGTGGGATACAATAGAGCCAAGTGATCTAAAAACAGTGTGTGAAGAAAGATTAGACAAGATTGCATTAGCCATGATATATCAAGGAATCTCAGAGGAGATGCTTTTGTCAATTGCAGACAAAAAGAAGGCGAAAGATGCGTGGCAGGCACTTAAGACAATTTGTCAAGGAGCTGACAAAGTGAGAAAAGCAAAAGTGCAAACGCTTAAGACCGAGTTCGAATCACTCATGATGAAGGACAGCGAACAGATTAATGAGTTTACCATGAAGCTTACCGGGTTGGTTACTAATATAAGAGCACTTGGAGACAGTTTGGATGAAGCCTATGTGGTGAAAAAGCTCTTGTGTGCAGTACCCAGTAGAATCCTGCAAATAGTTTCGACTATGGAGCAGTTTAACAACATGGAAACTCTAACTGTGGAAGAGGTAGTGGGCTCGCTTAAAGCTCATGAAGAGCGATTAAAGGGAACGATTGATAACTCCAGTGGTCAGCTGTTAATGACAGAGGCAGAGTGGACCAAAAGGGAGAAAGACGAAGGGAAGCTACTAATGACCAGGGAAGAATGACATAAACAAACAGAAAAATATGGGACTGATTCAGCATCCAACTGGAAGGGACGTGGTGGCAGAGATAAGAGTAAGGTGAAGTGTTTCAACTGTAATGTTTATGGACATTATGCAGCTGAATGTAGAAGACCAAGATGAACAAAGAAAGTGAAGCAAGAAGCCAACATGGCGCAGATTGAAGATGAGGAACCAGCTCTGTTACTGGCAAATCATATCAAAGAAAGTAATGGTGTGGTTCTGCTAAATGAGAAAGCGATAGTGCCAAAGTTAAACAAGGAGGCTGTCAACAAATCTGAAGGCTCAAATGTATGGTATTTGGATAATGGAGCTAGTAACCACATGTCAATTATCTGAAGAGGGTAATCGAGTCGTAATTAAAGGAAATTTTTTGTGGGTATATGATAATCAAGAAAGACTACTCATGAAGGTTCAGAGGTCTCAAAATAGACTATATAAGCTGCTTGTTGAAACTAGCAATCCTATGTGTCTGATGTCTAAGTCAAGTGAAGTGTCTAGGCTGTGGCATGCTCGTATGGAACATGTGAACTATCAATCACTTGTCTTGATGAATAAGAAAAGAATGGTTCATGGCTTACTAACAATCAGTCAACCTGGAGATGTGTGTGATGGTTGTCTAATATCAAAGCAAACGAGGAAGCCGTTCCCCGCCAAAGCCAACTATACTGCAACCAAAGCACTGCAGCTTGTACATGGGGATCTATGTGGTCCTATTCAGCCTCCAACTGCCGCTGGTAATCAGTACTTTTTCCTGCTGGTAGATGATTATAGCCGGGCTATGTGGATCTATTTATTGAAAAGCAAAGATCAAGCACTTGCAGCGTTCAAGATATTTAAATCACAAGTGGAAGATGGTAGTGAAAGGAAGATCAGAGTCCTGAGAACAGACAAGGGAGGGGAATTTTCCTCCAAGGAATTTATGAATTTTTGTAATGAATCAGGAATAGCAAGGCACTTCACTGCACCCTACACGCCTCAACAGAACGGCGTTGTGGAAAGGAGAAACAGAACCGTAGTAGAAATGGCTAGGAGTCTGCTGAAGGAAACGAATTTACCAGCTGAATTCTGGGGGGAGGTAGCACGACATTCAGTTTATATTCTAAATAGGCTGCCTATAAGAGCACTTTCTGGACAAATGCCATATGAAGCATGGAGTAAGGTGAAACCAAACATTGGGCATATAAGAGTATTTGGTTGCATAGCTCATATGAAAATTACAAGTGTGCAAACTAAGAAGCTGGACGATAGAAGCAAGAAAATGGTGTATCTTGGTAAGGAACCGGGCACGAAAGCTTAAAGACTATATGATCCTATTGACAAACGGGTTCAGGTGAGTCGTGACGTTGTATTTGAAGAAACGAAATCATGGTTTTGGGAAAATCAAGGTGAAACAGAGAAACAAGAACATGCTACGTTCTCAATTGTGGGGACTGAGGAAAGCAATCACAATGGGTTGAATGCAGAGGTGACAGATAGTGAAGGAACAGCTGACGAAGGTTCAGAAAATGAAGGCTCAGAAGCGGGGTCATTGACATTGCAGACTTGCAGTCACCATCTTCACCAGTTTCATCTCAAAGTTCAGAAAATCATGATAATAATAACATAACAAGAAGGTACAAGTCTTTGACTGATGTGTATAATGAGTCTCAAGAGGTGGAACTAGAGGACGAGCTGTACTTAATGGGAACTGAAGAACCAAATACGTACAGACAAGCGTCAAGTAATAAAGAGTGGAGACTGGCTAAGGAACAGGAAATGAAATCAATTGAGCAAAACGGTACGTGGGAGCTAACTGAGTTACCTAAAAATCAAAAGGTGATTGGTCACAAGTGGGTTTACAAGTTGAAGAAAGACGCATATGGTAATATTCTGAAGCACAAGGCACGCCTAGTAGCTAAGGGGTACTCACAGGAACAAGGTGTTGACTTCGAAGAAAATTTTGCTCCAGTGACACGCTTAGAAACTGTGCGTCTTTTGTTGGCTTTGGCAGCTCAAAACAACTGGGAGGTACATCATCTTGATGTTAAAACAGCCTTTCTAAATGGAGAAATTAAGGAGGAGGTGTTTGTCTCTCAACCAGAAGGGTATGTCTAAAAGGGAAAGGAGCATTTGGTGTATAGGTTATTGAAGGCCTTGTACGGACTTCGTCAAGCTCCTCGAGCATGGTACTCTAAGCTTAATCAGTGTCTCGAGAATATGGGATTTACTAGATGTCCCTACGAACATGCAGTCTACACAAAATGAGAGGCTGGAGAATTGCTGGTTATAAGTGTGAATGTGGATGATCTACTGGTTACGGGTTCTAACGTGGCATTCATTGAGAAGTTTAAGGAAGGTATGAGTAGTATTTTTTAGATGAGTAATCTGGGGAAGTTGAATTATTATCTTGGAATTGAAGTAGATCAGGGACAGGGGTACATTGAGCTCAAGCAATCAGGCTATGCAAAGAAGATACTTAAAAGGACTGGAATGTTGCAGTGTAACTCTACAAAATACCCCATGGACCCTAAGGATCATATCAGAAAGGATGAGTATGGCATTCCTGTAGACAGTACACAGTTCAAGTCTATGGTGGGGGGTCTGAGGTACCTGGTGCATACCAGACCTGACATTGCGTATGCAGTAGGAGTGGTTAGTCATTTCATGTAACGTCCAACAGAGGTGCACTTAAATGCAGTGAAGAGGATCTTAAGCTATATCAAAGGAACAGTGGACTATGGACTGATTTACACTAAAGACAGCGGGAACAATGAACTGACGAGTTTCTTAGATAGTGATTTAGGAGGTCACTTGGATGACAGGAAAAGTACAGGAGGAGTGGTTTTTTACTTGAACGAGAGTACCATTACATGGGTCAGTCAGAAACAGACGTGCGTAGCGCTTAGTTCGTGTGAAGCTGAATTTATGCCTACAAATGCAGCTGCTTGCCAGGGTATATGGTTGAGGAATGTTCTCAATCAGATAACAGGTATTGAAGTGAGTTCGGTGGTACTGTATGTTGACAATAAGTTTGCAACAGACTTATCCAAGAATCCTGTTTTTCATGGTCGTAGTAAACATATTGATATTCGCTATCATTTTATCTGCGACTGTGTTGAACGTGGAGAGGTTATCATCAGACATGTTAGAGGTGATTTGCAGTGAGCAGATATATTAACTAAAGCCTTAACAACTGTGAAGTTCGAACGAATGAGACAGCTTATGGGAGTCAGGAAACTTGGTGAATTAGTTTAAGATTAAGGGGGAGATTGTTGGCTATTAATTTTAAACTATTTAGTTATTTAATTTTTATTTATGTTTTTGTTTATTTGTGGCTGGTCTTTTGATTCAGTCGTAGTAGTGGAGTGTTTGTAGGACTTAGTTGAATAAACAGTTGAGACTTTCTAGGAGCTTAGTTGTTAGTTGTTGTTAGTTTCCTTATTTGTAGCCATGGCAAGTACTCTTATATCTTTGTTTTGCAGTATCAAATAAAAGTTGTCGTTGGTATATGATCTGGTATTCTTTACTTTCATATCTCAAACACCTATATCTATATAGTATACTGTTTGATAACAGCTACAAAAAATATTATAACTAAAATGGTAATAACAATCAAGTCAATTTTCAGTAGCAGTAGTTATTATTTACTCTCTCTTTTAACTTCATAATTTTTTTGTTAAAATTTAACCCATTCTATTTTTTGAATTTTATGACAAATATAATTTTTTTATTAGATTTTATTAGTAGTTTTTATCACTAATTATTTACTTGTCTTTGTAATAGTTAAATTCACTTTTTTATTAATTTATTTTAGTATAGTTTGTTGGAGATTGTACATATATATATATATATATATATATAAGTTGTAATAATTTTTTTTTCTTAAATTGATGTTTTAAAATTTTATAATATCAGTTTGATAGTACTTTAAAGTCAATTTAATATTCTCGTATTAATATAATTAGTATTTATATTAAAAATTAATTTTTTTCAAAAAAAATAACTATAACTCCAACTACAAATTACATAATCATTAACCAAAACCAAAACACATGTTTTTAACTATTGAAACTTTGATCGCTTTTGTAAGTTTATATGTAAGTACAGAGTACAAACAAACTAGACCTTACTCTCAATATGATATCAACATCAACATATTCTTAATGCTTACTATTGCCCATTTGGCAATTTACCCATTGGGTAAAAATATATGACCCATTTTCCACTTTTTATACTATCTTGCTGTATTAACCATCCAACCCATGGATGCTCCATATAATAACCCGTAGGTAGACCTATTATTTTGTTTTTTTCAAAATTTACATATACATATCTATATCCAAAACATATGCATATCAGGACCTATTCATTCCTATATTTTAGCAACTACCTATGAATTTTAAACATTTTCAAACTTAATCATGGTAACTGAAAGTCCAGCTCATATGATTTCATCATTATGCTAAGCAATCGTATATTGGAACCATTGCTTATGTTGCTGTAAATCACAAAGTACTAGGCAAACATGGACAATGATCCATCCGGGCATAATGTGCATTTTAGGACGTCTCTGACAAGTTATAGCGTTCAATGTTTGGTTTGTTGTACTTTGTAGGATTATAGTTTATGAATCTTATTGTTGTGTCTAGGTATAAAATGTAGAATAAGCAGTCAAAATTTGGAGAATGTCAATCCTAATGTTAGTCCTTGCATTGTGGGAAACCATGTTGCAGAACGTACCACATCTCCAGGTGATTTATGTATTTATGTAATTTATAAGTTCTGACTCAATATAATTTATGTATTTTGTGTTGAAGTAACTCCGGAATCTATATATAATTATTATTGATATGTAACTTGATCATTTGTATAGGTGCCAGAAAGAGTCCCCAGTCCTGTCTGCAGTTCAGTAAACACCAAAGTACGAATTTTTATTACCATTTTAAGTTTTGTAGTAATTGTTAAATAGTAATATTTTTTTCTGCATCTTTGTTTGTAGAATTGGATTTTCATTCCTCTGGCAGAGTTCCGCTATCTCCCTCTTCCACAGGTTTGTTCGGTATTTTCTTTCCGCGGAAAAATTAATATTTGTAATCTAGGTGACCATAAATTACGTATTATCACACATGTTGATGTACTTCATCTTGCAGAGGGTAGTGGTAAAGCTTGCAGTCATTTCAATTTTTAGTACCAGATTGTGTTAAAAAAGTTTAAATTATCTTTTTCAGTAGTCAATTCCTCAACTCCCGTGATAGCAAATAAAACAGTTCCATCTATATCATCAAATGGTATTTCCTGCAATAAATAATAACTAGCTCTATAGCCCGTGCAATGCACGGGTATGTTCTAGATTGCACTTGTCTCCGGTTATTGACTGTATATTCATGTTATCGTCCTGTGGATGGATGATGTATTTGTTTGTATATATGAGGAGTAATTTTGGGGTGGGGTGACATTGGTGAAAGACATGTTCTTCGAAAATTGACATTAAGCTGAAACAACATTTATAGTAGTATTTCTTGTTGTACACTACTGAGGGCGATCCATGGGGGTTGCTGGAAAAATATTTGTGGTTGTTTGTACTACTACATATTATAGTAGTTTGTTTACATATAATTTTTTTATATAATTTTTATTTGAATGTAAGTCTTATAGAATTTTTATTGTTGACCTTAATAACTCTTCCCCCTCCCTCGTTCAATATTAACAAATACACTTTTCGAGACATGCTAGGCATCTCCAGGTTGCATTTGATACAGAAACATTATAAAGGTTATTCGATTTAGTCGATACCATTCTTTCATCTTTTGGTGTGTAAGGACGTAGCCAAACAACGATATAAACCAACATGATCCATGTTTTAATAAATACTACTCCATCTGTCCCATCAGGTTCTTTACATTGGGAACCGTGCACTCGACACGCATTTTAAGGCTCTTATAAAATATAGTTCCATAATTTATTTTTAAAATTTTCTTTTTCTGAATAAAAGTAAAACTATTATATTTTTATACAGAAAAAAAATTTCCAAAAAAATTTATAGAATTATACTTTTTATAAGCCTTAAAATGAGCGTCAAACCCTCCCTCTCCCAGCGTAAACAACCTGCTGGGACGGAGGGAGTATAAGCTAAAGCTTACACTGTCTTTTTATTAATTAATTCATAATTTTTTAATATTTCAAAGAAGTAAGCAACACTTAATATAGAGAATGATACATTAATCATGTAGGCTATAAGGTAAAATTAAAATTATATCTTGGAGGTCCACTACTTAGAGAAGGTGTAATCTTTAGCCAGTGTCATGCATGAACATACTCTAAATATGTACAAAGTATTGATTTATTCAGAATTATTTTGTGTATTTGTAGGTTAGAAATGTGATCGGAATTATTTTGTGTGTTTACGTGTTAGAAATGTGATTAATAAGTAACAAAATACTTAATGTCAGTACAAGTTTGTTTTGTACTTATATACATGAAAGTTCCTTATATTATTATTTTTATGTGAATTTGAACTTATTTCCACCACATAATTAATACTTAAAAGATGAAAGGGGTACATACAATTTATTTAATAAGAGGTATGAACGGTTACAATGCACGTAAATGCTTAAAACATACTTTTTTCAGTTGATATCTTTTTTAGTATTTAATTCCTAAATTTCATAGTCGATCTAAATAGTAGTATTAGTGTGATATATGCATGGTACACATTAACAAATCGTGTGATGAAATATCATTGATAGGGTGTGACGAAACATTGAAATTGATGTACAACAACAATATTTTTGTAATAATAAGCTCTATAATAATTTAAATGTACTACCACTTATTTATAAATTAAGAGAAAATAATCGATATACCCATTTTTAGGTATACATTGACCCAATATAGATGTTTTCGGTTTGTTGGCCCTAAATACACACTTAATGCGCTAACCACAATAGCGAATCTATTTTCTGTTAATATACGAAGAAATATATACTCATCTCTTCCCTCAACCTCATCCCATTCTTCTTTTTTCGTCATAGCCTTCTCCAACGACCTCTCTCAAGGTAGTTTTTCCTCTTTTCTCTTTCTTGTCCATATTTACACTTATACTTGGTAACTCGCTGTTACGAGTAATTGAATGAACTGAGTCATATCAAATCTCACTTAACACCGTTAATTCTCCACCGTCTTCGGTTAGTATTATTCTTTCTGACCATGTCCTTATACTCATAGCTTTGTTGGATAATTTGAAGACTCAAATAGTAAATATACACAAATTATTGGAATAGATGTGAGTTTCACTGTCATATCTTATGTACATAGTTACCCTTATAGAGTAAGCACTCTACATATCACGTATACGCCGTTACCTCTACTGTATCAAAATTATATGAAATTCTGTTTAGCGTATGAATGTAATATGTTGTTAATGTTTGCATTTGAGAGTTGATTCAATATCCAGATTTACGTGGCACAAAGATATGCTCATTGGCATGACGTATTTAGTTGATACGACACTTGATTTTTCGCGTTTGCTGGACATTTTGGTCACCTATATCCCATATTCAGCAATTTGGATTGTCTTTTTTCCTATTTTAGTTATATATTGCAATAACTCATAAAACAATATGATTTTGTAATCAAGTTTCTCACAAATTATTATTATTATTATTATTATTATTATTATTATTATTATTATTATTATTATTATTATTATTATTATTATTATTATTATTATTATTATTATTATTATTATTATTATTATTATTATATGTATATGTAGACCTACTATTCAAATATAAATCTAATTCAAAATATTTTTTGATGTTTTAGTGAAATTCAAAATTATAAATATTAATATTTATTTAAACTTATCATTTATAATTCACTTGTTTGTATTAATAATTGATAACTAATAATGTATTACTTCTAATTTTCAGAATTTAAACTTAGGTTAGAGATAAGTACAATTTTATTTTATACCAAATTTTTTTATCACTAATTAAAATATTATTATATATATGCACATAAATGTGTATGTATGTATGTATGTATGTATGAGAATGCATGTATTAATGTATGTATGTATGTATGTATGTATGTATATATGTATGTATGTATGTATGTGTGTATGTATGTATGCATGTATTTATAATCACTACATAATATTGAGTTATAGATTAATATGCATATTAATTATGCAACATTTAATAGATTTTAATAAATGAATGATGAGTGGAAATAAATATTGCATATTATCGTCTAAATGATTTATACTAAATTTTTGTTTATAAAATAAATATGTATTTATTATAAATATATAATAATGAGTTAAATATAAATATGCATATTAATGACGTATTAATTGAAATGAATAAATATTAACTGTTGCAAATAATATTTAATAAATATCAATGAAAGTATTAATGATTAAATTTTTATTATATAATAATGAGTTAGATATAAATATAAGTATTAAGTATGTAATAATAAATGGGTATTAATGAATTTAGCAAAAAAAAAAGTATTAATGGTTGAAATGAATATTTTTTGAATATTAAATAGAGCATTTATGATTAAATTTGTTCACTCAACCCCTATGTTGCGGTACTATATATAATATAGATTCGTAAACCATGCGTAAATTATTTGTAGTACGACACATATTGATATACTTGAGTTTGCAGAGACGGAGAATAGTATTCCGGAGAGGTGTACAGTGTCCCAGAAGAACTCAATATGCACATCCATATATTTCTACATTTTAAGTTTGTTTTAACAAAGTCAACTTTACACATACATGTTATTTTAATTTCAAGTTAACTTTATGATATATAAAAATTTGGAGTTAAGGAAAAAATACTCCAATTTTTAAAGATGTATTAAAATCTATAATACCGATTGAATTTATCACAAATTACGTATATTTAATCGACGGTAAATTTTTCATTTTACAAATTATACATATCTCGCTAAAAATGTCTAACTACATATCAAATTCTCATAATTACATTATTCCACTGCGTGTTAAAAAAATAAATTTTAAAACATTGTCAGGAATACATGCATATAATCTTAATTAAGGATTTTCTTTTGTATTAAATTATTTTTTCTCCGACTACTTTATAATTTAAATAAATTCTAATTCATTACTGCATGTAATCATATTAGGTGGACATCTAACAACAATTAATAATAAAACTATCAATTGTAAATTTATTATGATTTTTAATTTTTAACACTTCCATTTATATTTAAATTGAACGACTTTCGGAAAAGATTATGTCCAATTTCTAAACTTCTTACAAAATCGTTTAAAAAATTATGTAAAAAAAGATATACTTACATATATCAAAAAACAAGATAGTTATAAAATCATTTTTTAAACGAAACAGTTCTAACGTCACTCATAAAATTATAATATATTATGGGTATAAAAAATATTTGACAATATTTATTTGGTAATAGTACTAATACAGTAATAAATGAATTAAGATGAAAATATTAAAATTTTGATAGCACGCATAGCGCGGGCAAACTCCCTAGTGTTAAAAGAAATAGTAATTAGAAAAAAAATAGTGATAGCCTTGTTTATAAGTTACATTTACTTTGTATATGTGTTAAAAGAAACAGTAATGAGAAAAAATTTAGAACTAAAGTCAGTGGTTTCTCAACCTCGCTGTCACGCTTTCGAACCATCAGAGTGATGACTAAGACCAAGGCTATTTACTTTTTTTTCCTTCATTTTGATTAAATTAGTTCTTTTGTTTAATGTGTCCCGTTCTAATCACAGAGATTTATGTTGCATGATCATTTGAAAAATGATCTAAGGTATGCTGCTAAATCCACACTCCTGAGACCAAATTCATGGCCATATAGTGATGGTGAAAATCTTTTCATGGTTCATCCAACCAAGCGCTCATACTTCTAGTTTCTTACAAAATGATGCAAGTGATGTAAATAGTTATCTGGTGACTGTTCTCCATGCCACAAATACTCTTTGTTGTGGGCTTGAGTCTCTCAATAGGTCTGATTCAGAATGAAAGAGAAAATGAGGATGTGGTCATTCCTGGTGTCTTGCACAAAGACGAAATATGTGAAGACAGGTGAGGTTCATTGGCATCGCTGAGCGAGATTCTGAGATGAAAAAGGTTTCCAAGAGGAGCATATCATTTTCTGATCTAGATGACACTTGTGAGTCCTTGCGCTGTCTGGTAAATAAAATCTATCTTAATAGTTTCAATATAAAGTCGACTTTGGGAAGATAAAATGATCATCAGCTTCTGGATTTACAAATTATATTGAGCAAGATTCTTAGAATACCTGAGAAAAGAACATCAGGTAGCTGCAGAAAGAATGTGTGACGTCTGGCCACAAAAGCTGCTCCCGGTAAAGATGTGGCGACTCTTCTGAACATGAAGACTGGTAGACCTATTTGTAATAGCAGAGATATAAATGGGATATAATGCTATCTAATCCCTAGTATCTCATATGACATGTTTTCTTTCTTTCCATATTCTGTAATATACTTCTACTTGTAGGCGCAAGGCAGTTATATATTTTATATATCCTACTATTGGATATTCTGTACAACTTTTATTTTCCATTAGCTTGTTTTATTTTTAAATTGAAGTTTTGTAGAGTTCAAATTCTTTGTTTCAAGTCCTTTTTAGATGCATAAGTGTAAAATTAAATTAGCTGATGCACGTAGAGCATAAATAAAAAGCCCTCAAGAGTTGCAGAAATGCTTAAGAGGCTTTAGGTTTCCCATCCCACTTCAAAGAAGCAACTTTGGTACAAAGTAACTTTTTAGTAATAATGTTCTTCATGATTATATTATAACTAACTTTTCATATATGTGTGTAGGCGCCAAGATGCTTTAGTGCTAATATCATAAAGAAATAATTTATAGCTTTGTTGATAAACATTGTAACTCCTTCAATTATAAGTAGATATTTTTGTAAGTAGAGTAGCTGGGCTTTTATAGAGTTGATGGTTGAGTTTGAAGTGTTCAAGGCTCGGCACAAGCAGGAAGCTTGAATTATGTTTTTTGTTGAGAAATCAAAGCAACTAGTTGTTCAAACTACACAGTTAGTTTTGAGATGTTTATACAAGTTAGATTTGATTGATTCTAGAATTTGTATACAATATTATAACTAAAATGGTAATAACAATCAAATCAATTTTTAGTAGTTATTATTTACTCTCTCTTTTAACTTTATAATTTTTTTTGTTAAAATTTAACCCATTCTATTTTTTGAATTTTATGAAAAATATAATTTTTTTATTTATTAGATTTTATTAGTAGTTTTTATCACAAATTATTTACTTGTCTTTGTAATAGTTAAATTCACTTTTTTATTAATTATTTTAGTATAGCTTGTAGGAGATTGTACATATATATTGTTATAGAATAAAATTTATACTTTCAAATTAGGGCTGGAGAGCTTCAAGCCTTTATGACTGGTCTCGTGTTTCGTGACTTAATCTGCCTTCACAAGATGCCTACGTACCTTGCACTATGCTAAGGATCAAGTCAAAAACGTAGTTCTGAGCTGAGGGGTCAGGCCCCTTTTATAGGTGACAAATCCATGAGTTAGATTAGGTTTGGGAGACTGGGTGATCAAGTCTTCACAGTTCACTAGACTTGGGAATCCAAAACCTAAAGGAGATAGACTCCTTATTGGTTGGGGTTCTTTATAGGTTATCTGTCAGGAATTATATTCTTAATTGAATACTCCTTACAAGTTGTTTAGTCAACTAATAAGTTGACTACGAACTTTGGTTAAGAACATAGCCCATTGGGCTTGCACACCTTAATCGGGCTTATGAACTAGGATATTTAATAATAATACATATCCAATTGATCCCATAGTGTGGGCAGCATCAACTATAATGCATATACCATTTCCGTTTACAGCCCTAGATATGCTGTATTGGCCCATTAGGCCCAATTCATCTATTTTGGGCTTCGAGCTATTTATTATTTATCAGACATAATTACTGCATCATTAATTATGTCCCTAGGGTTATAACTTTTCCCTATCATTTGCCCCCCAACTTCTGGGAAACCTTTCTGAAGATTTCGTGGAAGTTAGGCTTTGTGCCCTTCTCTAGGTATCGTTTTTATCGTAAGGTGTGGAGCGACCTACATTCTTACAACGATTTTGCCTCACTTGAGGTTCCATTTCTATTGAAAACAATTTTTTTCTTTTGATTTACTGTACTTACGAGCATTAATTATCCTTATTTTTCAGAAATTTTCTGCGTTTTTATTTTCTGGTCGTTACGACTAGAAATTTACTTATTATGACTAGGACCCTAGTCGCCATGACTAGGATTCTAGTCATCACGACTAGGATTCTAGTCGTGGTAGGTCCATTCTGGGAGTCCTAGTCGTGGCTAAATACGACTAGGAATCCTGGTCATCCACTACCTGAATTCTGGTCGTCACGACTTGGATTTTGGTCAACACGACTTGGATCCTAATCGTGTTATGGCCAAAATTTCCTCCTGGTCATAGCAAAAAATGACTAGGAGATTGAGGTCGTTACGACTAGAATTCTGGTCATCACGACTTCCAGACGACTAGGATTCTAGTCGTGTTATGACGAATTTTCCTCCTAGTCGTGGCAAAAAATGACTAGGAGACCGAGGTCATCACGACTAGAATTCTGGTCGTCACGACTTCAGGAGGACTAGGATTCTAGTCGTGTTATGATGAANATTTCCTCCTAGTCGTGGCAAAAAATGACTAGGAGACCGAGGTCGTCACGACTAGAATTCTGGTCGTCACGACTTCAGGACGACTAGGATTCTAGTCGTGTTATGATGAAATTTCCTCCTAGTCGTGGCAAAAAATGACTAGGAGACCGAGGTCGTCACGACTATAATTCTGGTCGTCACGACTTCAGGACGACTAGGATTTCATACATGAAAAATTTCTTTATTTTTGTTAATTACGTAGTGGGCTTTATAATAGGCCTTTAGCTTATTGTGCTTATACCTATAGTGTTATCTCTTTGAGCCCATATATAATTTTTCTTTTTCTTATTACTATTATTTATTTACTTTAACTTTTTCCAGGGGCTTCTACAACCTTCCAGGGCCTTCTAGTACCTTCTATTTTTTGGGCCTATGGGCTTTTTACCGGTATTAGC
>PHNY01208566.1:367-14236 GCA_003724115.2 Anethum foeniculum | reverse complement strand
GCATGTCAGCAGCTGATCCATCATGCAAAATGTACTTAGGTACATAAGGAAATATGGACTTTATAGTAAGACCTTTCTGCTTGAAAATAATCTGATTCTTTACATAATCAGCCCATCTCGCAGTAGTCTAGTTGGTGACTTTTAGTAAATGTAGAACATACTCTAAAACCTGCCAAGATATCTTCAAAATATTTTCTTTAGAGACTCTGAGTCTTTTCCAATGTTTAGAAAATACAACAGCTTCTCCTTTGGAGTATTTCCATCAAAGTGATCAAGAACAACAATAACTACAATCAGCATTTCAAGATGTTTTTGTTAAACTTGCTCACCCAGTTCTTCTGTTAAGGCTGTTGGATTTCTTAGACTCAGAGCATCACGTTAATATACCCTTTCATTCTCTACACCAAGCCTATCTCTGGTACCTGGTCTTCTTTCTAGTACCTTAACACTGAATACCTTCTTTCATAGATCATCTATAGCTGGAGGTGCTATTTTGTTCTTCCAAAGTAACTTTCTTTTCTCAACAGCAGAAAGTTGTGATAAATTAAGGTTTGAAGACTATGTTTCAATCCTTTCCTCTCCATCTGAGTTTAAAGTATCAGTTTTTAAGGTATCAGGATTTATGACTTGAGCTTCTGAGACTTGTGTAGTTTTAACATGAGCAATGTCAAAGGTTGATTGAGGTAGTTTATCAGTATTTACTTTTTCAATTTGAGCAGTGTTAGTGATTGAAGTATCTCCTCTCTTTTCTTCCAACTTCCCAGCTTAATCTGATCCAATGATGTCTTTCCTTTTCTTGTTCATATGAGACTGATCAGCTTCTTCTTCTGTAACTGAATCAAGACCAGAATAGTCAATCTTTCCTTCAGCAAACATAGGATCCATAGTTATAATGATTGGATTTCAAGTGGAATCTTCAACTTTCTTATTCCCTTTAACTCTCTTGTCAACATTTAGAATAACCTGAGATGCTATCACATGTCCATCAGAGTTTGTTTAGCTGACTTCCTTAATCACAATTCCTTTCTCCCTATGCCTTTATGTTCTTTTCTTCTTTACAATATCAGAAATTGATTGAGCAACATTAGTATTTGGTTTAGGTTTTAGAAAAGCAAATTCTTCTACCATCTGCTTGATCTACTTAATACCAACTCCTGGACAGTCTTTCTCAAACATCTTTCTTGCAACAGCATCATCAAACTTCTGAATTTTTGGATGTTCAGTAAAGTAGCTTTTTTACCTCTAAACTTCAAAATTTACATGAATTGACAAGCCTCAACACTAGCTTCAATCACTCTGTCAGCCGAGTCATCATTAATATTTGGCACTTTCAGACAATGTATTTCTGTAGATGTTATAGTAGTGATAGAAGTCGATTCTTTTGATTTCACAAGTGTTCTTCCTCTTCGACTTGTCCTCCCTCCACCTCTACTTCTTCCATATTGGTTAGTGGACTTAACATAAGCACCTCCAGAGCCAACATCATCACCCTTATATCTACCAAGTGCCTTGCTTCCCTTATTTCCTTAATCGGGAGCTTCATCATCATCTTCAGGTAGAGTAACTTGAGGAGTGCATTTAAATTTCAATACATTCTTCTCCTTTTTGGCATCATCAGCAAGCATTATGAAGACAGCGCCAAGGTGGTTTGCATCTATGTCAGTTGTCCAAGCATTGCTTCCTAAGCTTTCTCTATCCTGTCTTTTCTCTCAGTGATAGGTCTGAAAATCTTCCTCAAATCCAGCTCTTGTTTAGATTTGACAGAGTCAAAAGCTGTCTTGATAGAGTCAACTTCTTCTTGAGTCTTGAGCTGAGTGGAATGGAGAGATTTTATCATTGATAGTAGTGGCTTTGAGATGAGCAAGAAGTTTAGGATTTTGAATAGATTCTTCTGTAGTAAGTAGATGATCATGAGCAGTCTTGTTAGAAAAAGAGAAAATTTTGGATGCCACCATTGATATCTCCACTCATCTGATCTGAATAGATTAGGAAGTCCAGAATAGTGTTATGCTTGCCTCTTTTGCTTCTCCTTTTTAGGCATATCAGCAAGAAAGATCAAAGGAGTCAATTCTTCATAAACATATGGTCCCATACCTTTCTGTGCCACTTCATCTTCAACATCAGAATTTATATCAGAATCATTAAGTAGTTAAGTATGAGAACGAACATCTGAGCCTTCTTCAGAATTATCAGCATTTAGTTCAGCTGTATCTACAACATCAATTTCAACTCCTTCAGGATCATACTAGTGGAATGAAGTAATCAGCAATTATTGTATCCCTTGCTTGTAGTGCCCCTTCCTTTATAGCAATTGTAGCATCAGAATTTGTAGGTGAAACATGGATATCAGTATTTAAAATGGACTATTCTGCAATTTCCTCTTCAGCAGTAACAGAGATTGTAAAGGATGGAACAGTAGTAAGAAGGAACTATAGAAAAATATCAGTATTTATACATGTAAGAACTGTATATTGTTTGCACTTGGTGCATCAGAGTTTTTTAATTATTGTTTAATAGTCTGAGCATCAGAGCCTATTCCTGATGTACTCTGAGTACCTGCAAAAATAAACAAGGAACCACTTAGATCTCTATGTTCTTTTACAGCAGTCTTACCACTTCTCACTCCACTCATCTCATAACTTTTAAGGAACAAGTACAACCTTTCTCTCATCTACCTCTCCTTTTTCCAAGAAAGGAGTCTGCCTCTCATTGTTTCTATTTTTCTCTAAATCTTTTCTCACATGCTCACAAAAAAAGTTCTAGAAAGTATGTCCTACAGAAGTAAGGGTTGGATGAGAAGAGATGTTTGTGGTTACATGAACAGGGGTACCCTCATCTGGAGGACTCTCCAAGGTCATCCCATTACTAAATGTGGCAAAACTACTATCCCAACTAGATCAATCATAAGTACTGTTGTCTTCTTGACTTATTTCTCAAATGATAAGTCTTCTTCAACTCTTTGAGCTGAAGGTTCTTATTGGACTGGAGGTTGTAGGATTGCTGACCCTCTTTGAGACACATGTTCTTGTGGATCCACCTCCTTATCAGAAGATTCAGCTTCAGGATTTGCAGAGAGCTTCACTCCAGCATGAGCTTTCCCAAAGTGTGCTTGAATCATCTTAGTCTTAAGCATAAACTTGTAAACTTGATTTTAAGAACTATGTTTTCCTTCACAACATCAGTAATTAAGCTATCAGTATTTGTTATATCAGACTTTATGAATCTATCAGTATTTGTTGTAGCAATAGGGAAATTGTCTTCTTCACTCCATTGAAGTGAAGATTCTTGTGGGACAGGGATTTATGAAGCCCTTTGAGGTGCAGGTTCTTGTGTGCTTGGCCCTGACAGAGTTTCAGCCACTCTGTCTCATGTGTGCTGAATGCTTGTTTTCTTGAAGATCCTTGATGCCATGACCTTCTCAAACTCTGATTCTGAAACCCTTCTTTTCTTGATATCAGACATTATATTTTGAACTTGTTCAGAAGTATCTTCTATAAAACTTGGCTTTCGTGGAAGCTTCTTGATATTTATAGGAGTTGCAGCAGCTTGTGCATCCTTATAACTCCTTTGGCCCTATGAAGGAGCTATAGCTATAGCTCCACTACTGGCATCAATATTTTTGGCCTTCTTGACTTGATGTTCTTTTATCAGCCTTCTCATTTTCCTTATCTGCATTGGCTTCATAGGACTGATACCTTCAGTGTTTACATCAGCAGATGTTGTAGATTGTGCCTGTCCAATATTTCCTCCAATTACAACAACTGGAGTTGCAGCTTCAGCAGACTTGAATTTCTTGAATTTAGATCATAAAGTAGCATTATCTTCATGACATTCAGAATATATGAATTTAGCCACAAGCTTCCTTTATAAATCCCAGCAATACAATCTAACTGTATCACAATAAAATTAATAAATTTAAAACGAGCACTAAATTAAATTTACACACATAAATTCACCGAAAACAAATAACACGGCTACCTGTACCAAAATCCAGGCCATCAGTGAATATCCCGGTGAATAAAAAAAAGCTTCTAAAAAATCCAAAAATAATATACATATAAACTAGCATGATATAATATAACCAAATGCAAAAACAGGATCTCAAAATTCGTACCTTAATAAATTTTGGACACCCCAAGAGTTTTTTTTGATGTACAAGAAAGATGTGCAGAAAAATCCAAAATTAATACCTATAAATAAACACACGTTGAATCACCTCGTAAATTACTCAATATCATCAAACTCCCTTTCTACAACCCAAAAATAAATTAAAACGGAAGATCTTCACATAAATTTTTCCTCTCGAAAGCTTACAATACTTATATATCATTTTTTGATGAACGGTTTGTAAAGTCGTGAAATTGTGATATCTAGAACTCAAAGTTAAGGCCCAAACATTTATCTATGTGCGTGCAGCGTACTAATTCCAAATTTTCTTGTGATGCCCCCAAATCCACCCTTTCATGAATTCGAGTCATCACGGTACCATGCTTCGCACACCTGTATTAACATAACAAACCTAATAATATAACCTTCACTGTGGGTGCCACTACTCAGACCTTAGGATCAAGTCATCATACACAACTGTTTAGTACATACATAATTAAGTGCTTAATACAAGTCTGGTAGTTCAACTACTGGTTCCATAACCTTCTTAATACATTACTACTGATAAGTACTAATAACATTGAGCTAAACACTACAGCTTCAAACTTGTTCTTTTCCTTTCCACTGCCTTGCTGGCTGACTCGTATCATCTTTCTCTTTCTTTACTAGTTGGGAATATAAGGATAATAAGAGTGAGCAACAAAGTGCTCAGCAAGTATAATTTATGAAAAATCTCAAAATAATAACAAAGGGTGCCAAGAACAATAAATTATTCACATCAATGATAATTGATCAGAAATAAACAAACAGTGATCAACAACAGTTCTTATTTGGCACTTCACAAAATTATTTTTCAAGATAGGACTGGTCATATTCCACCCGATATATTAGTGAGGCGATCAACTATCACTGTGTACCATCCTTCTGCGAATCTTATGCTTACCCGATCACGGCTCGCCATAAGATTGCCCACACACTCACTGCCAACTTTAAAGAAGGGTTAACGTCTTAACCCTCATCTACACTCGAGCCAACTAACATGTCCACAATTTGGACTGTCATATTAATTACCGTGAGTCAATCCTCACATTGAGCAGCATAGATGAACATTCCTCCGATGAGTTTCTCACTTCATAATTGAATAACAAAGATTTGAGAATTAAACATGAAACTTCTTAATTTGCTGGATAGGTTAATGATTTGATAGTTATTGAATGACAATGTTGTACCGACAAGAAAGATATAACGACACATGTGGACAAAAGAAATTATCATGATTAGAAATTTGATATATTCTCCAATATTTTTAAAAAAATTAAAAAAATACATATTAACAAATATTTGGAAAAGATAATGAAAGAAATTTGATTTGATAACAAGTAATTGACTTGAACAATAAATTGATTTAATGTTATAATATAATTAGCTAAATATAGAACTTTATAATCAATCGTGAAGAAATAAATTAACTGTCCTGGACGATAGGTACAGTCAAGTAATTAAAATATCATAATTTATGTTGAGATCAAAAGAAATATTCTATCAAGAATCTATCGAATTAAGTAACGGTCTAAAATAAAATTGTTTCGAGTACGAGTAGCATTCAACAGGATCATAAGGAAATAAAAAGCATATGTAAATATTATCAACAATTAACAACAATTAAACGTTAGGAAAAGAGAAGAGAAAACTAGCCTTATTTTCGATAATTATCGCACTAGCTGTCAGGGCTCACCTTTAATTATTTTCCCCAACGTCGGTATTTTCTAAAATAGTCATTCATAAGAAATACTTTAGTACGAAAGGTGGATAATAAGATAATTTCCCCTTATAAATTATCTAAATAAAAAGATATTCACCATTTTTAATTGAATGGTCTTAAATCATATGAGAAATATGAATGATCACCTTTTACATGATCTAGTTTCATATTGAGTGCTTTAATTAGAAATAAACATTATGCTCTATTAGTTTGTCAAGTTAGCCATTTGTAAACCTTTTTCTTGATATCCTACCCTTCACCTTAGCCATGTTACAACCTTTTAACAAAGACCTTTTGATTTGTGCATGCATTTATTCAAAGTAGTGGAGATTTGGTGGACAACCAAGCTTATGGTAGTGCATGATTTTATTGACTGAACTTGGGCGAATACACTTAACTTATACGCTTGTGTGATTTGAGAGTTGTTTGAGCTTTTATATCCATAGCATGTTACTCACTGAAGGTGACTTTGATGTTTATTTCATGATATTTTTGACAATATGTGCGTACATGGATAGTTGTGTACAAATGATGTGCAAATTGTAAAGAATTTCATAATTGTGAAATTGAGGTTTACATGTATGGAGTGCTATGAGATGTTGTATACTTGACACTTGGCATAGAAAATAATGGATTTTGTGGGTAGATTCACTCTAAACCCTCACGAGACAAAACTCATCCTACGAGGGCAGCCTAGGTTTTTAACGGCTAGTTACATATGCTCAATGCAATCGTGTAATCCACGAAAGTGATGTTAGTTAGGACTTAGTTTTTATTTTTCTTTATTTGCCCGAGGACGTGCAAATGCTTAGTGTGAGGATGTTTGATAGAATATATTTTCATATATATTTTAGATGATTTTATTCTCATGTTTATTGTATTTTGCACTTATTTGGGTTTTTATTTAATAAATTTTGATGTTTTATTGTAGGATACAAGAAAATTCTAGACTTGGAAGGATTTGGAGAAAAGAGTTATTTTGGAGCTAAATTAGTTGAAAATTCAGAATTGTTATGCTATGCGGGCTACTTACACTGTTTCGGCCATAACTTGAGTTGAAGAAGCCTGTTTCTGACGATCTTACAGCCTAAACGAAGCTGAAAGAATTCTATTTAATTCAGAGATGGTCCAGTACGGAGAATCCAACTGGAGCAGCCCAAATAAAAAGTAAAACATGGAGTTATAAATTTTTTTAAGAGAATCCTACTCGGTTTAGAAGTATGGCTTGTAATTTTATTAGAAGAAGGAAATACTTTTATTTATATAGGAGATATCAGATTTTATGATTAGTTTTGAGACATGTATGTATTACCGTAATGTAGGAAATAGTTAGGATTTTATGTATAGGGAAGAAAATCATGGAAATAGTAGGATTGAAGATTATAGGTTTTTTTATCTGATTTTCTTATTTGTTCTTATTAGCTTAATTACATTTTCTTCTTATATTAGTTGTTTTACTTGTGTAATTATTAGTGAGTAGTCGTTTTCTAGGGCATAAAAGGGGAAGCCATGTTTGCACTATAATCTTGGCATGATTTTCACAGTAGTTCGATTGATTATGGTTAATTCTAATTTATTATGTTTTCATTATTAATTTATGTAATCAGCCGATATCATGAATTAATTCTATGCAAATAGGAGTAATAGATCGGGATATTTTACTCACTAGAGGCACACGTACGATTTGCAGAACTGAATGTGAGAGCGAGAGCATCATTGGATTTTTTAGAGCATTAATGGTCGGGAGAGATTAACAATCGCTATAATTACCTAACCGGTCAAATTACTAAAAGTGATGTACTGTGGAAGAATATTTCGAGAGTGTTAATGCTCGGGAGAGATTTGCATACTCTAATTATGTGATCGCATTTATTGCTTCAATTTAGAAGCAAGTTATTTTGTAAGAATGGTGGACCTGATTGTCTAAGGTTTTTCAATTCATTGTTTAGTTTAATTAGTTTACTGTTAATTTAATTTAAATTATTAGCTAGTAAAACATTTTTCACGTTATTTTGCTCTTAAAACAATCTATAGTAATTGAGTCGAAATTGATAGAATATGTCTCCTTGTGGATACGACTTGCACTTGCCACTTTGTACTAGAAATAGACACCGTGCGCTTGCGGTATATATAAAATAACACATCAACATGTTAAAAATGTCATGAGTAATTTAATAAAATTTTAATGATCCATAGACCTGAAATCTTTGTACTTTTATATGAGAATTAATATATTTTGATTACATCAAAAGTTGCATTCGATCACGTAATGATATATATGGACATTGGGTATATTATGAATAGTACAAGAATAATTAATGATCTGGATGGCATTTGACCTTCGTAATTTTATATTTTAAGAGTGATATTATTGGCCTCTTGTTTGAGATAATCTAGAAAATGCAAGGTCATGCTCAAATATTGATTTGAATAAAATATCCTACTCATCCATGAAGTACATCCAGATTAAATTATGAAAAGTCTGAGACATAATATGTGATAGAGTGTATACTTATATATATATTTAAGGATTTTCTTATCATATTAGTAGTATTTTATAAATAATTGAATATTAGTGTTTAATGTTTTATGACAGAAAATTAAAAATTCCCAAAATTGGAAGGAATTGGGCTTATTAGAAATCAGAAGAAAATTTTGATTTAGTGTGCTGCACGCGCATAGATAATTGTTTGAGCCTTAACTTTGAGTTCTAGACATCATAATTTCGCGATTTTACAAACCGTTCATCAAAAATTGATATATAAGTATTGCAAGCTTTCGAGAGGAAAAATTTTGTGAAGATCTTCCGTTTTGATTTATTTTTGGGTTTTGGAAAGGGAGTTTGATGATATTGAGTAATTTACGAGGTGATTCAACGTGTGTTTATCAATAGGTATTAATTTCATATTTTTCTGCACATCAAAAAAAACTCTTGGACTGTCAGAAATTTATTTTAAGGTATGAATTCTGAAATTCTTTTTTGGCATTTGGTTATATTATAGCATGCTAGTTATATGAATATTAATTTCGGATTTTTTAGAAGCTTTTTTGGCTTCACAGAGATATTCACTGATGGCCTGCATTTTGGTCCCGGTAGCCGTGTTATTTGTTTTCGGTGAATTTATGTGTGTAAATTTAATTTAGTGTGCGTTTTAAATTTATAAATTTTATTGTGATACAGTTAGATTATATTGTTGGGATTTATAAAGGAAGCTTGTGGCTAAATTCACATATTCTGAATGTGATGAAGATATTGCTACTTTATGATCTAAATTCAAGAAATTGAAGTCTGCTGAAGCTGCAACTACAGTTGTTGTAATTGGAGGAGATATTGACTAGGCACAATCTACAACATCTAATGATATAAATACTGAAGGTATCAGTACTATGTAGTCAATGCAAAAAAAGGAAAAGCAGGAGACTGATAAAAGAACATCAAATCAAGAAGGCCACAAATATTGATGCTAGTAGTGGACCTATAGCTATAGCTCCTTCATAGGGCCAAATGAGTTGTAAGGATGCACAAGCTGCTACAACTCCTATAGATATCAAGAAGCTTCCAGGAAGCCAAGTTTATAAAAGCTACTTCTGAACAAGTTCAAAATATAATGTCTGATATCAAGAAATGAAGGTCTTCAGAATCAGAGTTTGAGAAAGCCATGGCATCAAGGATCTTCAAGAAAACAAGCATTCAGCACACATGAGACAGAGTGGCTAAAACTCTGTTAGGGCCAAGCACATAAGAACCTACACCTCAAAGGGGTGTAGCAGCTTTTGAAATCCTTGTCACACAAGAACCTTCACTTCAATGGAGTGAAGAAGACAATTTCCCTATTGCTACAACAAATGCTGATAGATTCATAAAGTCTGATATAGAAAATACAGATAGGTTAATTACTGATGTTGTAAAGGAAGAAATAGT
Organism: Anethum foeniculum; assembly: GCA_003724115.2. Lineage (NCBI taxonomy): Eukaryota > Viridiplantae > Streptophyta > Magnoliopsida > Apiales > Apiaceae > Anethum > Anethum foeniculum. The sequence continues at coordinate 4,445 of PHNY01208566.1, read as the reverse complement.
TCTAAAAAATCAAGTTTAAAAGGTTATGCTTCAGATTAAGATAATACAAGCACACTTTGGGAAAGCTCATGCTAGAGTGAAGCTCTCTCTAATTCCTGAAGCTGAATCTTCCGATAAAGAGGTGGATCCACAAGAACCTGTCTCTCAAAGAGGGTCAGCAATCCTACTACCTCCAGTTCCACAAGAACCTTCAGCCTAAAGGGTTGAAAAAGACTTATCATTTGAGAAACAAGTCAAGAAGACAACAGTACTTGTGATTGATCCAGTTGGGATAGGGCATGCAGCTGTGGATAGTCAAGATCACATTCACATAACTGAAGCTCTTTCAGTTCCTCCGTTGAATTCAATGTAAGATGCTGATACCACTGCTCTTCCAACTCAAGGTATAAATCCTGATTCTACTTTATCAGTATTTACTCTTCCTGATACTATTTTATCAGAATTTACTTTTGCCACATTTACTAGTGGGATGACCTTGGAGAGTCCTCAAGATGAGGGTACCCCTGTTCATGTAACCACATACATCTCTTCTCATCCAACCCTTACTTCTGTGGGACATACTTTCTAGAACTTTTCCTGTGAGCATGTGAGAAATGATTCAGAGAAAAATAGAAATAATGAGAGGAAGACTCCTAACCTGGCAAAAGGAGAGTTAGATGAGAGAAAGGTTGTAGTTGACCGTAATGAGGATACTCTGACTCTTAAAAGTCATGAGATGAGTGGAGTGAGAAATGGTAAGACTTCGGTAAAAGAACATAGGGATCTAAGTGACTCATTGTTTATTCTTGTAGGTGCTCAGAGTACATCAGGAATAGGCTCTGATGCTCATACTATTCAACCATAATTAACAAACTCTGATGCACCATGTGCAAACAATGATACAGTCCCTGCATGTACAAATACTGATATTTTTTTATAGTTCCTTCTTACTAATGTTCCATCCTTTATAATCCCTATTACTGCCGAAGAGGAATTTGCATAATAGTCCACTCCAAATACTGATATTCCACCAACTATTGATATCCCTGTTTCACCTATAAATTCTGATGCTACAATTGCTATAGAGGAAAGGGCACTATAAGCGAAGGATACAATAGTTGCTGATTACTTCATTCCACTACTAAATGTTCCTGAAGGAGTTGAAATTAATGTTTTAGATGCAGCTGAGCTAAATGTTGGTAATTCTGAAGAAGGCTAAGATGTTAGTTCTCATACTTAACTACTTAATGATTCTGATATAAATTCTGATGCTGAAGATGAAGTAGTACAGAAAGATATGGGACCACATGCTGATGAAGAATTGGCTCCTTTGATCTTTCTTGCTGATATGCCTGAAAATGAGAAGCAAAAGAGGCAAGCATTACACTATTCTAGACTTCCTACTCTATTCAAATCAGATGAGTGGAGATATCAATGGTGGCATCCAGAATTGTCCTTTTTCTCAGAAGACTGCTCATGATTATCTACTTACTGCTGAAGAATCTATTCAATATCCCAAAATTCTTGCTCATCTCAAAGCCTCTACTATCAATGATAAAATCTCTCTATTCCACTCAGCTCAAGACTCAAGAAGAAGTTGACTCTATCAAGATAGCTTTTGATTCTATCAAATCTAAGAGCTGGATTTGAGGAAGATTTTAAGACCTATCACTGAGAGAAATGACATGATAGAGAAAGCTTAGGTAGCAATGCCTGGATAACTGACATAGATGCGAACTACCTTGGAGTTGGTTGTCTCCATAATGCTTGCTGATGATTCCAAAAAGAAGAAGAATATATTGAAATTTAAATGCAATCCTCTAGTTACTCTACCTGAAGATGATGATGAAGCTCCCGATTGAGGAAATAAGGGAAGCAAGGCTCTTGGTAGATATAAGGGTGGTAATGTTGGCTCTGGTGGTGCTTTTGTTATGTCCAGTAACCAATATGGAAGAAGTAGAGGTGCTTTTGAAGTTTTGATGAAGCTGTTGCAAGAAAGATGTTTGAGAAAGACTGTCCAAGAGTTGATATTAAGCAGATCAAGCAGATGGAAGAAGAATTTGCTTTTCTGAAACCTAAATCAAATACTAATGTTGCTCAATCAACTTCTGATATTTTAAGAAGAAAAGAACACAAAGGCGTAAGGAAAAAGCATTGTGATTAAGGAAGTCATCCAAAAAAACTCTGATAGACATCTGATAAGATCTTAGGTTATTCTAAATGTTGACAAGAGAGTTAAGGGGAAGAAGAAAGTTGAAGATTCCACTTCAAATCCAATCATTATAACTATGGATCCTATGTTTGCTGAAGGAAATATTAACTATTCTGGTCTTGATTCAGTTACGAAAGAAGAAGATGATTAGTCTCATATGAAAAAGAAAAGGAAAGCCATTCTTGGATCAGATTGAGCTGGGAAGTTGGACGAAAAGAAAGGAGATACTTTAATCACTAACACTGCTCAAATTGAAAAAGTAAATACTGATATACTACCTCAGTCAACCTCTGAAATTGCTCATATTGAAACTACACAAGTCTCAGAAGCTCAAGTCATATATCCTGATACCTTAAAAACTGATGCTTCAAACTCTGATGGAGAGGAATGGATAGAAACATAGTCTTCAAAGCCTGATTTATCACAACTTTCTGCTCCTGAAAAAAGAAAGTTACTTTAGAAGAACAAAATAGCACCTCCAGATAGAGATGATCTATGAAAGAAGGTATTCAGTGATAAGGTTCTAGAAAGAAGGTATTCAGTGATAAGGTTCTAGAAAGAAGACCAGGTACCAGAGATAGGCTTGGCATAGAGAATGAAAAGGTATATCAATGTGATGCTCTGAGTCTAAGAGATTCAACAGCCTTAACAGATGAATTAGGTGAGCAAGTTTAACAAAAACATCTTGAAAAGCTGATTGTAGTTATTGTTGTTCTGATCACTTTGATGGAAATACTCCAAGGGAGAAGCTGTTGTATTTTCTAAACACTGGTAAAAGACTCAGAGCCTCTGAAGAAACTATTTTGAAGACATCTTGGTAGGAGTTGGAGTATGTGCTATATTCAGTAAAGGTCACCAACATAACTACTGCAAGATGGGTTGATTATTTAAAGAACCAGATTATTTTCAAGCAGGAAGGTCTTACTATAAAGTCTATATTTCCTTATGTGCCTAATTTCATTTTACATGATGGATCAGTTGGTGACATGCCAAAGGGAGGAGCAAAGTTAATAAAATTACTGGGATAAGATGTTCTAACATCCAATCATGATGATGCGAAGATTGGTTTGATCTGACTGCATGATCTTTCTATGAGCAGAGTAAAAATTCTTGATCTAAGGGCAACTATATATCAGACAGAGGAGTCTTCTTAAGAATTTAAGGATGTCAAGCAGAAGATGGAGATATACTTAAATATAGCTGAGGATAATTTACTCAAGGTATTCTTTGATAAAGCTATTGGAAATAGTAAGATAGAAAACTGAAGTTCTGATAACACTTTATAAACATTTTTGTATTTCTGTATTTAGATTTTAATTTCGACATCATCAAATAAGAAACTTGTCCATATGTTTAAATGTACAAGTTGGGGAAGATTGTTAGATATATTTAATGTCGTCACAATTAATTATTTGTATATACTTATTAGTATTTACCGCAAAAGAATATCAGAGTTTATCTTCCATCAACAGAGATGACATCATCAGTATTTACATATGAGTATTTGTCATCAGTTTTAATTTATCAAAATCTACTACATTAGAAATCAGGAGAAGATTGATTCTGATTGAAGAGATAAGCATTACAGAAATATACAGTACAAATTAGGAGAAGTTTGATTCTTATTGAAGAGATAAGCATTGCAGAAATATATCGGTTATACAATTACAAGATACATGTCATTAGTTTTATTTTTCTAAACCATATTTTTGTAATTGAAAGTGAAGTTGTGTGAATACAGATTAGGTTTACAGTAAAAGTGTTGATTATTGTTTTTATCGTGTAACCTGACAGCTCTAAAGATATCTGTTTATTCTTTAAACGTGTTTTATTCATCAATACAAGAATTGTTCTTCATATCATTGTGTTTATTTCGATTTGATTGTC
>PHNY01208547.1:0-13570 GCA_003724115.2 Anethum foeniculum | reverse complement strand
ATTAAATATAAAAATACGTATATAGTATATGATTAATGATCCACCAACATGTATATTGTTAATTGTTCATCGACTATTGATTTAATGGTAAATTAAATGATTATTTGTGTACTTAATATACTTAATATACATTTACTTCATGTTAAATATATAAATTAATACTTTCAGCAATGAACATGTAAGTATATATGTGTTTCAAGAATTTTTTAATTTATATTAAGTATAAATATGCATACATATATCCGTAAGTATATAATAAAAATCGGGTTTTACCTGGCTCAAATCGGGCTTTTACCCGGACCGGGTTTTTGCTGAAAATATAGGACCCGTTGATGGCCCAAAGCCCGGGCTTTGACCAGATCGGGCCGGACCAGATTTTCGGGCGCAGGCTTTTTTTGCATAGTACTGCTACTTTTCCCTCTTGATTTTCTTTCTTCTCCAAACGCGCATTTCATAAATTATGCACCATTTTCAACAACTACAAATGAATATTCAAAACCCACAATAAATTTACCAACCACCCCTTGATTTTTTCCTCCCCATTGTATCAATCCTGCATAAAGTTTCAATCTTTTTGCTCATTTTCAAGAAAATAAAAGGTGGGTTTTTTTTATAATGGCTTCATCTGCAATATTTTCATCATTAAGAAGAAGAAAGTCGCCAACTTTTCATGCGTTTGTAACGCCAGTTGATTTGTCTGAGATGGCCTTGTTAGCTACTTTAACTGCAGTTTCATCTGATATTGTTTCATCTTTTTCCGGCAAGTCTTTAGTTTTTCAACGCCGGAATTCAAGGTCACTTGTGAGGAGAATTGAGGTATTTGTTGTGCTGTTTGAGTATGTTGGTGAGTTGGGTTTGAATTTGCCTAAATCTGCTGTTGTTTGTTTTCAAGAAATGTATATATTGTTGTATAGATCAAAGATTTTGCTTGATTATTGTGTTCAGTCTAGTAAATTATGGCTTTTACTTCAAAACCATTCTATTTCTGGTCAGTTTCATGATTTGAATCAAGAAATTTTGACCCTTTTGGATGTTTTTCCTTGGGATGATTTGGACTTAAGTGATGATATTATGGAACAAATTGAATTGTTGCAAAAGCAATCTAGGAAGGCTAAGTTGTTGATTGATAAGCAAGATGAGGTTTTGAGGTGTAAATTTTATTCATTTTTGGATGAGTTTGAGAGTGGGAGGATTCCGGATTTGGTGGAATTGTATAGGTTTTTCGTGGAAAGAGTGGGGATTATGGATGTGAAAAGTTTTATGGTTGAAATTGAGTTCTTGGAAGAGCAGATTGTTAATCATGAGGGGGATATTGAACCTATGGCTTCTGTGCTAAATGGTTTTGTGGCGCTGGCTCGTTATAGCCGGTTCTTGATTTTTGGGTTTGAGAATGATGAGATGGAAGGAGGGTTTGGCAAAAACAAGAAAGTGAAGAGAAGGTTGAGTAGTAAAGAAATTTCTGAGATGTTTACTATGATTCCGAAAGACTTTTGTTGTCCGATAACGTTGGATTTAATGACTGACCCTGTTGTAATTTGCACAGGCCAAACGTATGATCGATCTTCGATAATGAGGTGGATGGAGGAGGGGCATTGTACTTGTCCAAAGACGGGGCAGATTCTTCTTCACACACAGCTTGTTCCCAATAGGGCTCTTAGAAATTTGATTGTGCAGTGGTGTACTGCTCATGGAGTCCCTTATGATCCGCCTGAGAACTCAGAGTATTCTTCGGAAAACTTTGCAGCTCCTTCAGCGAGCAAGGCTGCAATTGAAGCTAATAGAGCAACATCACGGCTTCTCATTCAAGAGCTGGCAAATGGGTCACAAGGTGCTAAAAATGTTGCTGCTCGAGAAATACGACTTTTAGCAAAGACCGGAAGAGATAACCGAGCTTATATAGCAGAAGCTGGGGCTATACCCTATTTGAATGCTCTGCTTTCTTCTGATAGTTCTTTTGCACAAGAAAATTCAGTTACTGCTATACTGAACTTGTCGATTTATGAAAAGAATAAAAGCCAGATTGTAAATGAACCAGGGTGTTTAGGATCAATTGTTGATGTTTTGAAAAATGGATTCACAACAGAAGCGAGGGAAAATGCTGCAGCAACACTGTTCAGTCTGTCTGCTGTTCATGACTATAAGAAAAGGATATCAGAAATAGATGGTGCAGCTGAAGCACTGGCCGGATTATTGATGGATGGTACACCAAGAGGAAAGAAGGATGCAGTGACAGCTTTATTTAACCTCTCAACTCACTCAGATAATTGTTTGAAAATGGTAGAGTCTGGGGCTGTAACAGCACTAGTTAGAGCTTTAGGAGTTGAAGGTGTCGCCGAAGAAGCGGCAGGTGCTTTAGCTCTTATCGTCAGGCAGCCAGTAGGAGCAGAAGCAGTTGGAAATGACGAAATGGCCGTGGCAGGATTAGTTGGTATGATGCGCAGTGGAAGGCCCAAAGCAAAAGAGAATGCAGTTGTGGCATTGCTCGAATTGTGTAGGGGGGGTGGAACAGCAACAACCCAGAGGGTGTTAAAGGCACCATCACTTTCTGGTTTGCTTCAGTCGTTACTCTTCACAGGGACAAAGCGGGCCAGAAGAAAAGCAGCATCCCTTGCTAGAGTTTTCCAGAGGTGTGAGAATACATCCTTGCACTTCGGTGGGCTAGGTCTGGATTATGCATTTCCAGGAAATTCAACTGCTAGTAGGGATTCTGGTTTTGCTGGTGATGTCTCGATATCTATGTCTATATCTGTTCCAGTTCTATAGTGGTACATACTTGCACTTGTCCTTTAGATACTCCTGGTTGTTTGTAGTAAACTGGATTCTTTGCCTGGTATACAAATACGAAAATATACAGAAATACTATAAACAACATGTGCAGTCTGCATACGTTGTAATTCTTTTATGCATCCTTCATCCAATAGTATGTAAACTTTATTCATTTTACATAATTGCATCACGGTCTATTGCAATAAGAAGTGCTTCTCCCATATTCCTTGTGATTTTCAAATCATATTTTCATTTATGTAATTTACTTAGTAATATCTAGTTCAGTGTGTAGAACTAAAGCTAAAAGGCTGCAGTTTCTGACTGTATAGAGCCATGGAGGTATTCGCATCAATGTCGGTTCTCTCTCGCAATACATAGAAATTCTTAAAACTTAATAGGGCTCTTGCAGCAAAGTCTGGGTTCAAACTCTTTCATTTAGCTGATTAGAAATTGACATACAGTGTGTTATGGAACATCTTAAAGTTGTTCTTCCCGGGCTAACTGGCCTCCTCATACTCTATTGAGAAAAAGGAGTGTATCAAAGTAATAATAACAATAATAATAGTATGCCTATATAAATAAACTATACAGTTATACTTGAAACTTGTATTCGAGATTTGGATGTTAGTGAACAGTTGCTGCAAAGCTTTCCATTTTATCTGGCGGTGCTTCTCTGCTTATAAACATTGATGACCTTAGAAGCATGTATAAGCCTATCAAACTCATTACTCATTGTCAAAATGTTGTCATGATTGACCCCAGCGAAGTTTCCATTAGCCTCTCAGTGTTTGTTTTCAAGTGGCAAGTGGGGTGGAAACAAGCTTTTCAAAGTGGCAAGTAGTCTACTTGCTGGGAAATAATAATAATGTATTCTTCGACCTCGCAGAATCAAGTTTTATGATTAGTGGTAGTCAATTAGTCATATATTATCAATGGCTTTAAACTGTTGCATTTTCTCCTTCGAGATTATGCATCGAAGTTGCAACTATTATCAGAAGATTGTAGGAGTTCTATATTAAAGGGCCTGTTTTGGCAACCTAAACTCAGAGCTTACATGCCGGTAAGTACTTACTTAGGGTTTTTGTCTACTCAACTTGTCATATCAAAACTTATATTTTTGTTGATCAAAAAAAAAAAAAAAACTTATATTTTTGATTTACTCTACTTGTATCAAAATACATGTTTCTTTAAACTTTTTTCACTGTATATTAAGTTGAACAAAAACAACAGTTTCACAAATTATTTTTTTAATTTTCTTTTAATGAATAAAAGTACAAATATTAAAATTTGATTCAAAAAAATTAAAAAATAATATACGAAACTATCATTTATAAACACTTTAAAATATGTGAAAAAAAGTCAAAGGGATGTATTGTGGGACGGAGTGAATACGTAACGTACTTTCATCCCAACTTATTTCTATTGTTATTTTTTTATAATAAATTTGTATTATTATAATTATGTTTTTAAATATCTTTTTAATTTAAAATGCATGTATTGAGATTGTTTTATTAAATAATGATTCTTTTAATTTAATATTATAAATATTTCATTAACTTATAAGTAAATTGATCAAACACTTCTATAACTTCTAATTATTTATTATTTATTTATTTACATGATACTTATTTACTTTAAATTATAAATTATACTCCCTCTGTCCCTCTGAATTGTATACATAATTTTTTCAATGTTCGACACGCATTTTAAGGTGAATATAAAGTATGCTTTCGTAATTTATTTTTAAATTTTTTTTTTTTGAATTAAACTTTAAGTGTTAAATTTTTATTTAGAAAAAGAAAAAATTTAAAATTTTTTATGAAAATATGTTATAAATGAAGTTAAAGTACATGCAGAGCCTGTCCCCAATTATACTACTCGCGGAGGGAATATTTTTTAATATACCGCGACACTCTTCGTTTTTAGTTGAACTTTTGGTACCTACAAGCTTTTTAACTCTGCATTAGTTGTTTTTATTTGGGCCTATGGGATGTTGTTTTCGTGTGTATGCTACTTTGGGCCATTGGGCTCTTTGCTCGTTGGGTCATGAGTACCAGCATATACTAAAAACCCAAGGTAAAGTAAGAAGTCCAAAGCTTCAACACTGTGCACTCTGCATGCGCACACAGTTCACCCGGGGTTAGCTAGCAAATTACACTGCTATAGTATCACGCAAGTTTTAAAAACTAAAAGTAGAGTTTAAAGTTCTATTAATCTGACAAGTGAAACATTATAACTGTTATGCAGGATTCTGCAATCTTGAGCTATTAAAGGACAAAAAGAAGAAAAGTCATCACCTGATGTCATGCAATGCTTAAAGCAAAACAGCAGATTTTCAAGTGCATGTTTGTTTTCTTTTTTTAGAGGATAAACCATTGTATTTTTTATTTTTTTTATTTGATACTTTTTTACTTTATTTAATTTTATGGGATGTTGAGTATATATAATAGATAATGTGTATTTAAATGGGTATATACTTGCCTTTTTGATATTAAAATGTTAAATATTGAAACATGAAATGCTGAATATACATGCCTCAGGCTCATACAGTTATACATGTACAATATTAGAATTTAATTTATAATAAATATAGTACTTTTAAAAAAAGTAATGAATTATAATTTACCCTTAAAAGAAACATGGAAAACTTTAAATGGGGGTAACTGGTGGGGTCACTAGTGGGGTAGAGGTCAACAATAAAAGAGGGAGCAGATGTTCCAGTGCCTTTTTTAGTTCAAATGTTCTGAAAATGTCACCATGTCGGAATAAACACTTAAAAGGCTTTAATTTCAAATGAAGATACAGTGTCTCAGCTCATCTCTTCACAGTTGCTTCTACATGGGACAAGGGACATTTGATCATACAAATATCAAGCTTAAATAAAAATATAAGTACTATTTTTTAGGTCACATACAAATTAAAACAAGGAAACTTGACCACCTTACAAAAATCAAGCAACTAACAAATACGAATCTCAAATTATGTTATGTTTCACGTAAATTAAAACAAGGGAACTAGATACGAATTCGAATCTCGAATTATGGTTCCTGTATATATTGGAAATATGATCAAAGAAAACACCCGAATCCTGGAAAATCTTGTTAGTTGAGAAATTGTCCAACATCATGGTAAAAAAAAAAAAAAAAAGAAAAGATAGATAAAATGTAAACAAGAGTGGATGTGTTGTATTGCTTTTGCACATTAATAAGTAGTTCCACCATTTCTAGCTTTATGGTTATAATTGAAGTGATCCTGCAATTTCCCATCCACCAAGCAGTACAAAAATTTATAAATCTTTGGTCCCCCCTCAAGTAAAAACACCCATTCCACAAAGTACAGGCACTTCTACATAAAGTGGTAAAAAGTGGTAAAAGTGGTCACAAGATCTTAGGCGGGCCTTTCTTTTGAAATCAATACAAGTGGAGTTTGATATATCAACACCACTAAGCCAATTACCCCAACTATCTAATCCCACGTTCCCAACTACTTCAATCTAACTGTCCCTCAACTGCTGCTACTTCTACTTCTTATTCTTCTTATATTTCTCTATTTATGTCTCTGTAATTCTCTCATTATTCATGTTTTACTTCTCCATAAAGTCTCTCTTCATTTCATAGCTTATGATGAAGTGGGGAAGAAAGAAATCGTCTTCTTCGTCGACTACGAATCCTCATATGATCAGTCATGTCTTTGCAAAGTCGTGGTTTTCAAGGTTCAAGAAAATGAGTGACGATACTAAACCAGTTACGGTGAATACCAAGGCGGAAGAGAAGAAGAATTTGTCGTCACCAAGTTCTACTTGGACTGAAGGTCGGTTTCATGGTGGCCATGATTGTTCCTACTTGAGGCTATCACTCGGAGCTGAAAGGTGTAAATGCCAGCATTTGAAGTCTGTATGGTATGATTCAGATGATGAGCTTGAGGTTATGTTAAAGAGTCCCCCGTGCTCGAGACACAGAGTTAGGGAACTGGAAGGAAAGGAGGTTGTGGGAAGAAGAGCAATTAGTGAATTGCCTCGGAATGTAGAATTCTTGCAAAGGAATTATATACGTGACAAGGAGGAGAGTGAGAGGTCGCAGATACTTAAGAGAAGAGCTACGAAAGATCTTAAATCAAGAAAAATGCACCAAAGAGCTCAAGAAGAGAAACAATCTGAATTACCTAAAAAACTGCACAAGTCGGTCGAGAACTCTACAAAACCAGTAGACAAGAGTATTTCCGAACTAGAACCTGTAAAGATAATCCAAACAGAGAAGGATCACCAGAAATCAGAAACTTTGCATTCGCGAAAACAGCGTGGTAGCTCTACCACAAATTCCAATTTCAGAAGAATTCAGGAACGGTGTGCATTAGGAACCCGGAAAATGGAGCAAGGACTACTTGTTTCAGAGTGGCAAAACATGAAAGACATGAAAATTAATGAACTAATGTTAAAGAGTGAGGAACAGAAGAAGAATGCTCTTTTACGTAGGGAGTTGCCCAGAAAAAGAAAAAAACATGCAAGGAAAGTCCGAGTTTATACTCCAAGAACAGCTGCAAGGATTGAATGCAAGATTAGAGCTCTTGAAGACTTGAAGAAATCAAAGATGAAGACGAACAAGGCGAGAAAGGTGAGACCGGTCAAAGAAGCAACAGCCTTTGATAGCTTTGCCGTGGTTAAAAGCTCACTTGACCCGCATGAGGACTTCAAGATTTCAATGGCTGAGATGATCACTGCAAAATGCATCAGACAACCGCAAGAACTTGAAGAGCTCCTTGCATGCTATTTAACACTGAATTCTGATGAATACCATGATCTCATCATAGAGGTCTTTCGACAGGTGTGGTTTGAGCTCAACCAGGTCCTTTTTGATCCAGCGATACGAAAGGAATATTGTTGTAATAGTAATCACTAGCTTCGAAAGTTATCCTGAAGATGTAATTATCTTTTAATAGTATGTGGTTTAAAACATGATAGTTGCTTAAAGTACTACACGGTCTTTGTTTTTTAAGCTAAGTCACAAGAAATCCATTCTTAGACTTAAAGTATCATTATACCTACTAGTATATCATAGCACAAGTTTTAGACTCAAAATTTTGAATAGCAACTGATTACTGATCAAGTTGCCAAAGAGGAAATTTTAATACCTTCTTAAGAAATATTACTTTAGAAGCTGAAAAATTGAAAACAGTGTCATCAATTTCAATCATACTATAACTAGGATCTTTAGTTACACCTAGTGCCCTCATATTCTTCGCTCAAATACCACTAACATCTTTTCATCTTTCCACATATGCTTCAATATTTGGCAATGGAATATAATCAGCACTGTCCTGGGATTTAAACCAACCTAAATAGAATGTAAAAGTTTCTTAGCAATAAATTCTGCCAATCACTAAATTTTATGTGAGCATGGAAAAGAGACCCCAAACTAACAGGAGCTTGGTTAGGTATAGGGAGGGGCAAGGGAATGAATTGGGGCATGTGCCCACCCTGTTTGTGTGTTGCCAAAAAAAATTATCCAGAAATATAGTGGCGTTCCCTCAAAAATTAAGAACAGGGGTACCCAAAATATTGTGCCACCTGAAGAACATTCCTAGATCCACCCTTGCTTGCAGAGGGGAGGTCCGACTGGAAATATGAATCCCTGTCTTATAATACATCATACTCAGGGTAAAAATCCACAAAAGAAATGTTTTTTTATTAATCTGGAGAGTGGAGAGTATAATATATTTTACTATAAAACTAAATGGCTAAAAGATATGAACTTTTCCATTTTGCTAAAAAGCCTAAACAGCTAGCCAACAAAATAAGCAAACTCGATAAGTAAACTTTACCTGAATTTTGGTATGCTGTAACTTCCATGCTCAGAGTACAATTCACTCAACAATTTTGTGCATTCTGATCATTTAAAGTGGTTAGCAATTTAATAATCATACGGGATTCCATGTGAAATTGCTTCTACCTGTGCCTGCTAGAATCAGACTAACAGACTTAGATAATTTTAACATTTAAACAATTATCCACAACTAAAAGCCTCATTAAAGAACTTCGCATACCTGTAATATCCCATGTTTGCCATAGGCAGAGAAGCAGAACAAGAACGACAAAAAGACCAAACCTTCCATACATACCCGGCATGTTTCACCATAAAGAATATAAATTGACAGCTAATATAGGAAATTATAACAGCATAGCTAGGTTAATATGAACAGTATTAACAAGAAAATGACCCTCAGGTTTCCCTTCAACACTGAAGATTAACATATCAATTAAAAAAACGTCTCGAGAAAAATAAATGAACTAAATCAATCTGATGTAAATTCACACTAATTAAAAATTAATCAACAATAGATATGTTATCTGAAATAACACGCAACCTGTAAAACAATTCAGCAATTGAAACTAAATACCTACTCGTTTTCAAGTCGAGATATCTGTTCATATACAAGCAGCTGGTAAGTATCAACAGCAAGAACAGTATCTATATTTTAATGGTATAACTAACTATAAAAAAGTTCTCTCTGCTCAACTAGGCTGTTTCTAGCTGTTCTGTGAGATTATTTACACTCCCCATACTCCACCAAAACTTCCCTTGCTCAGCTGGTATGCTTTCATTCTTTCTGGAGTCGAGATCTTTTCGTTGGGACTGGGCTTCTGAACCATCACTTGACCCAGGATTCTCAGTCAGAAATTGTTCCCAGAATACATCATTGGCACCACCAGCTGGCACGTTAGCAAGGCTACCAGTCGCTTGTTCTTTTAAAACCGGTACCTCCAGAACAATGGCACTAGTAGGCTCGGAGTTCATATCAATTCCAGAAGATCTAAACCCAAGTTCTACATTTATCTGTGGGTCACATACAGCTGCACTGTCCGCAATGCTTGTAGATTGATCCAAATCTAGCGATAAATTTCCTGGCACATTAACTGCGGCAGCTTCGTGTACAACATCCTCCCAAAATGTCAGAGAAGACTCCAATTGCTCCAATAAGTCCTTGTTAAATGATGGCTGCCGATCAGCATTCAAAGATTTGTTGGCAAAACCTTGAGAAGCACTTGGCTGGTCATCTTCTGAGCTTCCATCATCCTGGATAGAGATTTTTCTCGGCAACCTTCTTTTTCTGTAATGTAGTTCTTCCAACTCTGGCATCAGACTAGAGGCAAGCATTGGTTTTTTCAAGATTTGAGCCAAAGACGTTAGCATGTCTTTATGGCGATTTTCCACATGTTGCAGACGCGCCAATAAAACCTTCCTTTGCAATTCAAATTGCTGGTTTTCCCGATTATGTCTTTGAAACTCAAGGTTTATTGAATCTTTTTCAAGTCTCAATCTTTCAATGTCTTCCTTGTAGCCCTGTCTTTCTGTCTCAGTTAACTGAGACGTGGAAGTTCCTTGTCCATGGTGATTCTGAATTGAATGACTGTGAACAGGCTTGCGTCTATGGATGTTCTTCAAAAGGTGTGGTTGACCTTTTAGAAAATCTTCATTAGCAAATTCCCATTGCTCAGGATCAACTTTCCTAAATCCCTGATCAGCAAATAGTAAAGTAGAAACAACTAATTTATAATAACTATAACTATATCTAAAAGGTACAACCAGGGGAGCAAATGCTAAAAGTCAAAAATGCAGAGAAAAATTAAAAATTAAATTGGCTTACATATGTATTTAGCTGCCTGATAAAGCTGGAGAAGTTATTGTGCTTAAAGAATTTAGGCAACAAAACCCTAGAAAATTCTGGAGGATTCCAAACAATGAAGCTTTTATCATTTTCACTCCAAGAGACAATAGCATCCGATGAAATATCATCTACCATCTCATACGTCTTTGCAATAAACGGAGGTAGTGCATTGGTACTACCTTGACCTTCATCCATCATTAACTCGAAAATACTATCAATCCAATGCAGGCTATCAAATTCCCACCAAACCCCCTAATTTAACCCAAGCACAAACCCTTCTTCTCAACACCAAACACCGTAATCTGATGGAAAAAACCTCTTACAAGCTCCCGCTGAATCCTACAATTCCCTTCCAACTTTACCACAGGACACAATGAATCCAATCTTCAAAATTCAGCATACCAATCAATTCACACAAGAAAGACTTAATTTTTAACAGCTTCTTACCCAAAAATCAATTCAAAGTTGACCAATTCAACATTTGTACTGCTCAAATCTCATCAAATCCCTACAAAGTCCATCAAAACCCAAGAACTTAAAAAAACCAGCCAAGCTCAAATTTTTTTCATCTCCTTGCACATTTAAGCCCAAACAAGCAACAAAAAAGATAAAATCTAAGCAAACTGAACTTAAACACACATCCAAACAAACAAAATCCAACTTCTTTTCAAGAATCTTAAAGTAAAAGCATCAAACAAACACAAACATCAAAGACCCATCACAACCCAGTACTCAAAAAGTAAAAAAAAACAAGAACCATAACTCAATAATAATTCAATCATACAGTGTAAAGAAACATCTGAGTATAAATATAAGCAAGCAAAGATGGAAAGTTTGAAGTGGGTTGAGAAATTACCTGCAGAAATTAGGTCAGAAGAGGAAAGACTAATGATTAGAGATTGAGCACTTGGGTTTTAATGAGATTCAAGTTGAACATATGATGGGGGCTTTTGTGAAACAGCGTTGAGATTATTATGATGATAGTAATGATAATTTCATGGAATATTGGTTTTATATATTTTGATGAAAATGAAAACAGGGGTTGACCTTTTACCAAACGGAGGTGTGTCCAAATTTCCAATACAGACTACTGTTACAGTGTTACTACTGTACATTCGGCTCTGTTTTTATTTTTTAGTTAACATGTTCGTCAGCTTCAAAAAAATATTTTTTTTTTTGAGAAAACCAGGGACTTAAATATATGGCCCGGCAGGGTAGAGATATGTTACTCCCTCCGTCCAAGTGATTTCTTATCACTGGGATTGGACACGGAGACCAAGAAATAAGAGTAAAGTAGTAGAAAGTGTAAGAAAAGTAGATATAGTGATGGGACCTATTAATATTTAAGTAATTGATTAGAGAAATAGTGAAAGTTAGTGGGAAGAAGTGGGTCCATTAAAGTTTTTAAATTATTAAATCTTTACTATTTTAGGAAAGTTTTGAAATGTAAAGAATTGGATGGGACATCCCAAAATAGAAAATGATAAGAATTGAAATGGACAGAGGGAATATATGATGACCTAGGATTCCGGCTAGTAACAGGTTAATTTAGGTCCCGTTTGGCAAAAGAGTTTAATACTTATAAGTAACTTATTTTTTTTTCAAAATTTTATATTTTAAAAAAAATTCAAATGTAAATACTTATTATAAGAATTGAAAATCAAATCTTATTTTCAAAATAAAAAATAAGTTACTTATTTTCAGAAAATATAAATATACACGTACCTTTTTTTAAAATAAGTAACTTATTTTCAGAAATAAAATTTGTCAAACGGGGCCTTTAGTTACCTATTCGGGCTAGGTCAGATTAATTATTTAATCCTACTGATTTATTGGCTCTTGCTTGTTAAAAATAATGATCACGTATGTATAATAAATATTTTATTTTATTAAAAAATAACATGAAAGTAATTGATTAATTTGGATACACTAACACTATCTGACAGTCTTAAAAATATAGGAGTATATATTTGCGGAAACTTTTTCATTGAATAGGTTTGGAAATGGAGTGTTTCTACTTAAAAAAGCGTAAACATGATAAGTACTCCTCCGTCCCATAATAGTAGTCTCTTTTGAAAGAAATTTTTTTCTCATAATACATGTCCAATTTTTCTTTCCAATGCAATGTCCAATTTTTCTTTCCAATGCAAATATAATGACATTATTCCAAAATTAGCCTTCTTGAAAGTTGTATAACATTTAATGAGGAATGAGTAAGAGTCTACATTCATTCATTTATGATGGGTATAAGTGAAAAACCATTATCAAATTAATGATTTCTTAATATGCGTAATTTTTTCAAAAAATAACTTGTATTATGGGACGGAGGGAGTATATAAAAATATTTGTACATGTGTATATCATTTATTTTTAATACATTAGGGTTTCGAACTTGTCATTAGTTTGGGACTAAATACACAAGATACTTCCTCTGTTTGGAAATAATAGTCACTTGACTTTGTTACACGTACTTTTAAGAGATTTGACTATATAGTAAAAAATATTTTTTCTAAAATTTTCTTTTTTTGAATAAAAATAACAACTAAATCTTTTATTCACAAAAAGAAAAATTTAAAAATAATAATATTTACTATATGGTCAAACATCTTAAAACTACGTGCAAAAAAGTCAAACGACAAACAGAGGAAGTAATTAATAAGAAGGTTAGAGTTACCACTTACCTCCTTGATGAAATATATTTTTCGCATAATTAATAAGAAGGTTAGAGTTACCTGCTTGATGAAATATATTTTTCGCATACTAATATCTCAGAATAGAATTTGTTATCAAGCGATGTAGTGCGATATAATTTGTTGGCCTACGTTAAACACTTGTGTAGACTTATTTAATCTTGATAAATTCATATGGTCCTTTTTTCAAAAAGAAAATAAAAGTTTTTTTTTTTATGGAAGAAAAAATAAAAGTTGATTGTATTATGAGGGATGGTTGGATGAGGGCTCCCGGACATTATTGGTATACTATGTTCAGCAATTTCCAAAACTGGTACACTAAGGGCATCTCCAATAGAGGTTGTTATGAAGGTTGTCAAATTTTGCCAAGTCAATATATATATTATTTTTTTATTTTGTCTCTCCTCCATATCATCTTTGGCAACCTCTTTGAAAAATACACTCCAATAGTT
>PHNY01208541.1:41300-60059 GCA_003724115.2 Anethum foeniculum | reverse complement strand
AATGTTTGTTATTTTATATAAAATATAGTCAAAACTCAAAAAACTATTGTGTTATCATATTTAATAATAAAATAATATATAATAGTTTTGAAAAAAAATATTTTTATAATGCCGCCGCGAACCGCGGCTTATTTTGTCATTGATGTATATTATGAGTCAGGACAAAAACAAAATTAAAGTAAAACTATTGATAATTTGTACTTATTAAAGTCAAACTAAAAATAATGTGTCGGGTGGTATTCATAGAGCTAGTGGGCTAAAAATAAAATTAATATACATTATAGGTACGAGCAAAAAAAAAAATTAAAGTCTATACTACTTTATTAAAACTAAACTTAAAAATAATATGTTAAAGATAATATATTAGTAGTATAATAGGCCTAGCCGGCTAAAAAAATTAAATGTGTTATGATACTAGCTTATAATAAGTGTAATGTACGAATTTCTCATTTTTAATTTTATAAAATAAATAAATGAATTATATTTATGTTAGATTGATTTTAATATTTTATTGTAGTAAACGATATTTATTAATTGAAATATATAAATTAAATAGAATCAAATTGAAGCGGAGACAAATAAAATAAATATATTTATTTGGTTTCAGTTGATTTTATTTCGACTCTAAAATAATTCTGAAATTGAAAAGAAAAGATAGTTACAAATTTTAAATTAAGTATCATATTCAATTTAATATATTTACTTAAATATTTAATTCAATTGAAGATGCCTACTTATTTTTCATTTAAATCAGGAAAATATAGGATATTCCTTTATTTTATCCTCGTTTGATTTTTATTTCGACTTAATCATGAGTTCTACAAATCAAATTTAACGATTTTACAGTTCACGCGAAACTCACCGAATAGACTTTAATTTAGTGGTGGTTTAAAAAGTATTACCTGTGTAAAGTTATCCCAGGTGAAACCTCACCAAATAGACCTTAATTCAGTGGAGGTTTAAAAAGTATTATCTATGTAAAGTTATCCCGAAATCGCAGAAAATGTATAGTTACGAATTTTGCATTATAAGTACTCTATTCAATTAAATAATCCTACTTAAATATTCTATTCAATTTATAATATCTAATTACTTTTCTTTTAAATCATTAAATAAAAATAATACTTTATTTTAGATTCAATGACTATTATCTATTTATTTTAAGATTTAACGGTCGCAGTATAAGGACATAACTACCAAATATTTGGACAATATCCCCCTTATGCATATTATATATAAGGATATAATGAGTTAAAAGAAAACTAAACTTAAATTGTAAATAATCTGTTAATGGGTATCAATAATTTAACGAATTAAAGCAAAATTAAAATTAAATTAAAAATAATCTATTAGTTGGTATAATGAACCTAGCTAGGCTAAAACAAAATTAATATATTTATTATAATTAGCTAGTTGGTTTTCATCAATTTTACTGAATTTGCCAAATTATGATATAAACACATGAGGGCCTTATTGAAAATTTATTGAAATTCTAATTAAATCATGTATAAATATTAGGGCTTTTTTTGAAAACTACCCAAGCTCAAAATTATTTTTTGCAAAAATACTATCATTTTTTAAAAAAATTGCGAAAAATACTTTTTTTAATTTTTATATGCGAAAATACGGTTTTGTAAATTTTTTTTTGCAAAAATATGATTTTGCTGCAACTCGATTCAACCAGATGCAACCTAAACTAGTCTGTTACCCCATGCAACCAAAGTCAACCTCGAATGCAACTAAAATAAAGCTCGAATACAACCAAAAAACTAATGTAACTAGTTGCATATCAGGTTGATTTTGGTTGCAGCGTAATTTTTCAAATATTTTTAGAAGATAGTAAAATTTCGAAAAAACTTAAAGAAAACATATATTTTTGACAATTTCTCTAAATATTTGTTACGTTATCTTGTCTTGATGTACCCAACAAAAAATAAAAAAATCTTTTGTATTAAATTGAACATACGCTCTTTCTTCGATGTCTATTGCTGGTTGAAGTTTGATATATGCTCGTAATTATCAAATTAATTTGGATCGTTTAATCTCCACGGCACGAGACTAATTAAAATTATGGTAGACGTGTCTTGGTATTGGATGCGGTTAAGATATAAACCACATTTATCGGATCACAGTGTGAGATCTTGCTATCACGAGGGTTCTTGTTTGGATAATTGATTATTAATTAGCCACGCGGGTGAAATAAATAATTTGTAGCTAGGGTTAGCTGTAAGCTGCATGTAGTTAGTATGCATGTCATTCACTATAAAAAGAGGGTCATATGATGAGTTTAAGGGCACCACAACTGAAACATATACATTTATCTATATAGCAAGTGAGAAGAAAATTGAGTGAAATGGCTTCTGTAACTTTGCCAAGTGAGGAAAAAATGAGCCAAATAGCTGATGTATCTTTGGCAAGTGAGGAGAGTGAAATTGCTGCTGAAATAGCTTCTGTATATTTGCCACAGTTTATTTTGCTCAAGTCAAGTAATTTCAGTTCCAATTTATTGGGATGTGTCAAGGGAAATCCAGACAGCATAAAGGATTATGTCAAGTTCTATGCTGAGCGTGTACGGATGCTGGAAGCAAAGTTTGAAGTCCACAGATCAACAACTGGGAATGGACTGGTTCACATAAGGAATTGTTACAACAACCGGTACCTGGTGTTGAACGACAGTAATGACGCGGTTGTTGCCAAGGCTGAAGAGACCGAGGAAGACCAATCCAAGCGTTCGTGTACGCTGTTCAGGCCTACTTCTGCTGGAAATGCTAATACCATCCGACTTACCAATGTTCATCTTGGAAAAAAATTGTCCTACTGGGTAAACAGTGAACCGTATCGTGGATGCTTACTGGCATACTTCAGATCAAATGAAAATGCTGCTGACTCCTCTGATTTATTTAGTGTAATAGATTGGAACTCCTTGGTCATACTTCCTAGATATGTGGCTTTCCAGAATGCAAGTAAATATCTCAAGGCCCTATATCATCAGAAGCTTAATTATCTTCAGTTTAAGCCAAGTACTATGACCGAGGATCCACTTTTGGTGGCGCATGAGGTCATCCAGACTGCCAACAGTAACATTCGCATTCGTAGCAAGTACTTTGATAAATACTGGGCACAGCGTGGAGAATGGATTCGGGCCGAATCAGATACGCCAGATAACACCACACTATTTGAGGCAGTCAAATTAACCGACGATACCATTGGTCTTACAAACATAGCAAGGAAAAGATATTGCAAAAGGCTGACCAGGGATAAAAAAGAAAACTGTCTTGCTGCCGATGTTTCCTCAGTCACTCAAGAAGCCAGATTAAAGGTTGTAGAGGCTGTCTCTTCAAGGACGATCTCTAATTACCAATTCCACCTCGAGAATGCAAGAATCTACAATGAGACCATCGACACGATGGACGAACACACTTACAGTAACAACACCAGTACTCCCGAACTGCATAAATACAACTACAAAAATACAGAGGAGGTAACCACTACATGGAGCAGCACTATCTCAATGAGGTTGAGTCTGAAAG
Organism: Anethum foeniculum; assembly: GCA_003724115.2. Lineage (NCBI taxonomy): Eukaryota > Viridiplantae > Streptophyta > Magnoliopsida > Apiales > Apiaceae > Anethum > Anethum foeniculum. The sequence goes on along the minus strand of PHNY01208541.1, from coordinate 56,529 downwards.
TTTCTTTTAGGATGGGCATCCCATTTATCAAGGAAGGTAAAGTATCAATAGGGGCTGAGATTTCTGGAGAGTATACATGGGGAAGTACTACTAGAAAAGAAACTGAGAAAACCCATGGTTACGAGAGGTGGGTACCACCAAGGACAAAGGTGACGATGCGACTTGTGGCAACCCATGGTGTTTGTGATGTTCCCTTTTCTTACACTCAGCGTGATGTTCTTTATACCGGGGAAACAGTTACCCAAGTGATGGATGACGGCATTTTTACTGGCGCCAATTTCTATTCTTACAAAGTTCAAAGTATCGAGCAACCACTGGATAACAACGCTAATAGCATAAAAGCTGAGCCAGAATGGAAGACGGTTGCTATACTGTCACCGTCAGGGGAGATAATTCCTACCGAAGAAGGACCTCAAGTCGAATGAAAGTTGCAACAAGGCATTGTTGATTTCATGGAACTGCTAGTAAACACAAAGTCTTATTGCTTGTTTGTTATGGTATTCTAGGTAGGCTAATAAATGGGCAGGTGGAGATACTGTCCTGAGAGTAGTGGAGATAGTTCCTATTTCCACTCGATCTCCTGTTTTAATTTTCAGTTGTTTGCTGTGTCACCAGTAATGCCTATATAACGGCATGAAGTCTCTGTTATTTTTCAACCTTGCTTTTGCAATTTATATTAATAATAAAAACTAGCAAAGATCCTCATATTATTGTCGTAATTGTTCTTCTAATTATATCCAACTAACAATCCCCAGTACTTAAGAACATACATTTGTAGGATTGGGACTCTATGATTGTAAATTAGCCATATAAGAAACATTCTTCAGACATCAGTACTGTAAATTAGCCTTATATTGATCTGCTGGCATGTGTCAGAGGTGTTCTTTCGTTAGTTTCGGGTCTGTTGAATTGTTTCTATACTTGCAAACCCGGATTGTTTGCTTCTATACCCTTCAAACTCAGTGGCATATGATGAGTAAAATGGAAGCTGGTTTTGCTACAGTTTGCTGTTTATAGCATGCAGTTGTTTATACAGCTTAAGAATTAATTGACCTGCTGATATGATAAATGTCGTCACAGTTTGAGGTGCTAAAGTTGTTACAGTGATAACCCATCTCAAAAATTCCAGATTTTACTTAATTCCCATTTGTCGATTTTACCTTTTTGTACTATACTGAAGATGTTGGCTAACTGTGTCCGCACCATTTTCCATTTAATGCACTTACAAATTTACTGATAATATATATTATAACAAATTTTATGTACTTCAATAAAATTAATATAAAATTTATTTTAACAAATTTGTTATAACAAAAGCTAGAAAGACTACAATAATAGGCAGAAGAGAAAAATTTTATTGATCTTGAGGATACAGATTACAGCATACGGATATCGATTAGGGTATACGTTTTGGTTATGCCCTTAGAGAGTTTATATAATACTCTATAGGCGGTCACAGAAAAGCCTAGAGAAATAGGCACAAAACAAATAACCATAACGTAAAACAGAAAATACCATAAAGGCATAACGGAAAACAGAAAATACCATAAAGGCAAATACTGATTCAAGACATAATACCATAAAGACATATACTGTTTCAAGGCATATTCTAACAAATCTCCACCTTGACTTGAATCCTCTTACAAAAAATAGATGTACCAGATGCACCATAATAATGCCAGATGTACCAGAAAAAACTCATACAAAAAAACAGATGTACCAGATGCACCATAATAATGCCAGATGTACTAGAAAAACTCTTCTGCCACAGATTTTGCCCTAAAAGGACAATTAGCAACTCCAAACATTTAGCAAATTCAAACAATGTTAAAATTTGCTATGTGAAACCGGCTTGGTGAGCATATCAGCAGGATTATCAGCAGTACCCACTTTACTCACCTTGATTCTCTTATCCACCTCTTCAGCAACCTATAGTGCATATGCCACCATGTCTTCAAAACCATATTTATTTGGAGGCACCGCATAATTAGCTCTCCTCGATCGAAAAGAGCCAAACTGTGCTGATTCACTACCGCTAACGATGAAGCTTATGATTCTGATTCTGACCGTGGTTGTTGAACTTCCTGTTGTGGTTCACTCTCATCTTGAGTGACTCCCTGCTCCACCTGTTTCTCAACACCACCACTTTCTGAAACAACATTAGACTTCATAGTAGAGTTAAACATAGAATTTTCATCAAAGACTACATATCTGCTCAGTATAACTCTATTTTCAGATTTAAAATTGAAACCCTTGTTGTTTAACATACTCAGAGATATCAGATTCTTCGTCATAAGTGGGACATGCCTAACATCATTCAATATGCAGAAATTACCATCATGTGTCCGAAGTTTAACCGAGCCTATTCTAACCGTCTCGCAAACAAAACTGTTAGCCATAGAAAATTTTCCACCGTCTACTGGCTCGTAGGTTGTGAACCACTCCCTGTGTGGACATATATGGTAAGACGCTCCAGAGTCAAGAATCCACACATCAGAGTGATGCGTGTAATTGGCGGCAATTAGAGCAACATCTTCTTCAGAATTATCACCGGCTCCGCCAATTTATCCTGTTGCTTCTTTTTCTTGGGACAGTCAGATTTCCAGAGTCCATTCTCTTTACAGTAATTGCAAATATCATTAGATTTCTAGGAGCCGGTTTCTTGGATTTATTCTTCCTTGACTTTCCACGTCCGGTACTCCCGTTGGCTACCAACCCAACAGCCTGATTATATGTACCTGTACTAGCCGCTTTATGGCGTAGATCTCTAAAATGAAAAGAAGATCTAACCTCCTCTAGAGAAATAGTATCTTTACCAACAATAAACGATTACACAAAATTCTCATATGATAATGGTAAAGAAACTAGCAGAATCAAAGCATCATCCTCATCTTCAACCTTAACATCAATATTATGCAATTCTAATAAAATTATGTTTAATTGATCTAAGTGATCTCGAAGCGACATACCTTCATGCATTCGCAGACTAAACAGACGCTGCTTCAGAAGCAACTTATTTTTTAAAGACTTTGTCATGTAGAGACTTTCAAGCTTCTACCATAAACCAGACGCGGTATCCTCCTCCACAGTTTCAGTAATAATATCATCTGCAAGGCACAACAGAATTGTTGAGTGTGCCTTTTCTTCAAAAATGGCCATCTCAGCGCTTCCCGCAGCTGCCGATTTCTTGTTCAACGGTACCCAGAGTCCCTGTTGCTTTAACAAGGCACGTATCTTGATTTGTCATAAACTAAAACTGTTTCTCCCAGTAAATTTGTCGACCTTCACGTTAATACCACCAGACATCCCAGACATCTTTCTCCCCGAACCGAAAATTCTATACCTAGATCTAGATCTGGATCTGGATCTGGCTCTAGATACCAGTTTGTTATAATGGAAGCAAGAAAGACTACAATAATAGGCAGAAAAGAAAAGTTTTATTGATCTTAAGGATACAGATTACAGCATACAGATACAGATTATAGCATACGGATACAGATTACAGCTATCCGGATTACAACATATGGATACTGATTACAAAATACGTTTTGGTTATGACCCTAGAGAGTTTATATAATACTCTATAGGCGGTTACTAGAAAAGCCCAGAGAAATAGGCCCAAAACAGATAACCATAACGTAAACAGAAAATATCATAAAGGCATAACGTAAAACAGAAAATACCATAAAGGCATATACTGATTGAGGACATATTACCATAGAGGTATATACTGATTCAAGGCATATTCTAACAAAATTAAATATTCACTATAAGGAAAATTGTATAAATAGTTTTCCACCGTTGTCTGATATCCTAAATTTCCGTTTTCCGTCGACTATGACGATACCGTCTGATACGCGTGTCAGACAACGCTTGCCAATCATCGTGTGAGATTCTCAAGACAACACAAATGGTTTAAAATTACGTTGTATAATAGCCAGAAGCAATAATGATTTCTTTAAAAACAGTTGTTAGAAGCTATACAAATCTAGTGTTTTATGGCTTGAGGAAATACTTGTGTTATATTTTCATAGATAGTATAACTTTTAAACAAAACATACAACACCTTGCATCAGCTCAATCATTATTGTGCATGGTAACACACAACACATTTTATTCTATTGACCTCTTGTGATAATTTTTCACCGGCAGCAGTTTAGTATTTTAAAAGAATCATATAAAAACAGTCACATGTATACATCAGTTTTCTTCTTACAAGGTGTTGTTTGAGTTCTTTAATAGGATATTTTTAATTTTTTATAGACAACAGTTTTTTTTATGTGGTATCAGTCAGGGGCGACGCTCGGGTAGCGTTGGGTAAGCGACCGCACAAGGCTGCGAAAAGATAGGCAAATTTATACCTACTTATAGATTTTACCATTAAATATTGAAATTTAACAAAAGAAAGGTTAATTAGTAAAAAATTAATTGTGATAAAGGCATCAACTTATTTTGATAGCAAATTGAAAGTGATCTTTAGAAAAACTTGACGTTGAAAGTGTGGTAAATGATTTTGTTACAGAATATGCCAGAAGTAAAGTTTTTCTGAAGTTGAATTTATTGAAATATATTGATTATTTACAACATTTTTTCGATTGTTCATTTTATTTATGAAAAAAATATCTAAATTTTTATTGATATACAAATTGAGGGTCTTATTTTAAGATTTGGCAGATGGCCCCCAAAATCCCTGCCCCCGCCCGTGGTATCAGTTTTCTTTCCACAGTGATTTATTGATCAAAAGCATTGTTCTATTTATAAAGACATGATGATTTTTATGCAGTTAAGGTATTCAAAGTGTTGTATGATACAAAATATATGAAAATTTCATAAATAAAAATATGTATAGACTAATACATAGTTTACAAGAATTTTTCAAATTCAAATACAGAGAAGAGTACATAGATGTAACAGTCCAAAAAATAATTGTTTCTAATATGCAAATCAATACCAAATGAACACTTTGTTTATTATTGTGCTCATGACTTCTCTACAACATGACTACAAAATAAACAAAACACATAACTTGTATGAAAGATGTTGCAAATCTAGTTTGACACGTCTATCCTCAAGATGAAATAATGATGTATTGGGAGATCTATGCATCATGTGCTTCATGTATAAAGTTCATGAATTAAACCATGAAGAATTATAAAAACTAAAAAATCTTGATAAAACCTTTATACACATAAAACGATAGACATACATGCTGTTGCACACACCAACAAATATGTTGTTGAGAAAGAATATCGAGCATATAAGTACTTTCACACAAAAATTTATGTGAAGGATCAGGAATATCCTTTCTGCAATGTATTTCTATGAAAGCGTTGCACGTTTATGCTGTAGTTTATCATGATGAAGACGTAGTCGCGCTCTCTGATAAAACTTTTTCATATGAGAGCTTCTATACAGATTCATGCAAGTATGATATTCTTAATGGTCTTCATAAGGTGCATCTTCGATAAGGGTTTTAGGCAATGGTGAGTTTAGCACATAGTCCAACTTCTCAAACTTAGAGAACAATTCTCAAATTTTGATGCCAATCAGCAAAGTTAGGACCAATCAACTTGTTAGCATCAAGAATGCTATGGAGTGATAGTGTAAAATGATATATATAAATCTAAATGAAAATACATAACAACATAAGAATATAATTAATTTCATTATTACTACACCATATAAATAAGGTCTTTTTTCATTGGTGTCTCCCACTATTTTACCTAAGTTATACAACCCTCTAAATGTGTAGCTAAGCATTCATAATGATAGTGAGAATAAGGATCCTATTTTTCATCACATCACCTCGGCTGCGGCAGGAAACACAATGTGTTATTCTATAGGCAGACAACGCTTGTCAGCTACACCTCATGTTATCCTTATCATCTTTTAGCCTCTTGAATCATTGAGTCTCGACTGTGGCATGACTCACTCAATATTATAAGTTAAGTCAAACCCATGATCTTGTATAATTAAATTAAACTTCCAATAGCCCACGGTTGTGGCAAGTAATGATCATTGGATCCTAATTCATCATACACATCTCGTGTGATAGACAATCATCTCTTAGTCTCAAAATAAAGTTCTCGGCTATAGCACGAAAAGATAGTGTTTTAATATTAGAACTCTACTTTCTATTATATCGGAACACTATGACCGACACAATCCCGTTGTGTCATTGGCCAATTACTACTTGATATTATTTAATTATTATGGATAATATTATGTTACAATCATAATCAAATTATAAAGAGATTCACTTTTTCTTGAACGAAATAAAAATATGATATATCATGGATAATTCCTAGTTGGCAGGAGGGGTCATAATAGTCCTTCTTAAGACCCAACGGTCTAACCAGAATTTCCATCTTCAGCATCAAAATAATATTTCATTCTATGTTTCTTAAACATAAAAATCTCATGGTTGTTTTCATTATATTTATATTAAACTCGTGAAACAATTTCACTGACACTATATTATCTAAAATAAGTCCTATGTCAATTATGTTCAAGTAAATCTATCATCTGATGACAACTTAAGTATATGTCATATATATAAACATAAAACAACATAAAGGTAGACATATTATAACATGTAGCACAATAATATACAAGTGTACTAATTAATTGTGCATTTAATATTATTAAACAAAGTATTATACACTCCAGGGGCTATAATCAGTTTGAGGTAAATTTATTAAAAATATTAAATAATCTCGGCAGGTGCGCCTCGAAAAAATGAATCCAATGGTACCTTACACTTCTCAGTCGGAGTTCGGCATTTAGACAAGCCCAAATAAAAAAAATTTACTCGTAGCTATGCGTGAAACCACGCACCTGACGCAGCAAACACTACTGACATCAACGGTGGTACTTCTTTGTGTGCACAGTCTTTAGCCAATCACTGGTTCAATGATTACGATAACCATTATCACAATTAGATTACTTACTTTTAGTTTTTAAATATTTTTTAAATAATTTCATAAATCAAAAATTCATATATCAAAAAAAATTAGAAAAAAATATCCTACTTATCTGCAACAATTGTAGAATCATACTCTGAGATCAAATATATTTTAATAACTTATTTTAATTTAATTCTCAATTAAATCGATTATAGCCACATATACAAATAAATTGTTAAAAAATTCGTACTATATTATAAAAATATGAAGCTTTTTCCACGAATCTATATTAATACAACTTGACTTTAATTCTATTTTTGGGTTTTATTGCTTACATGGAAGCATGAATAATAATTATTTATGCATAAAAAACCCATATAATACGCATATGATTCATGGATATATTGAAGGATCGATTACTAACATTTAAAAGCGATCAAAGGATGAAGAACGGAGACTCCTAGCACTGCTCCTCAAGTATGAAGCACTCTATTGTTATCCTCCAATCGTCAATTCAATGGAGGGCAGAAGAGGCTTGAGAGAGAATTAGGGTTGGCTTTTTTTCTTTTTAGCAAAAAGAGGATTAAAGGAAAATAGGGTTTATAATGATATATTTAAAAGAAATTAATTAATCTCATCCATACAATTAATTATTCTCATTACTCAATTAATTCTTATAAAATATTATTATTATCATCCATACAATTAATTAATCTCATTAATCAATAACTAATAATGGAAACTCTTTTAGTTATTAATTCTTTTTCTAAACTCTTAGATAATAATTCTGTCAACTAATTTAATTTCACAAATTAAATTCTTAATTAATAATATTAAAAACTCATCTTTATTAATTTATAATAAATTAATTGATATTTAATTAATTATAAAAACTACTAATGAATCATTTATTTCATAAATAGGTAATGAAAAACTATTATTAATTAATTCCTCCGCGAATAAATCATTCTCTTTTATGGTGTGACTGTGTAGGTTTAATATTAAAGGCGATAGTAGTAATAAACAATAATAAAACTATTTTATTATCATTTATATGAATTCTTCTAATTCATTAAATAGGATTAATAAATTAATCATATTTATTCTATATCGTGAAGGATACTTCTCAGCATATCGCGATGATGATATGAATTCATTGCTTAGAATACCAAGAACCAATTCAGTGAATGGTTACCGTATAATAAATTCCTTCTACCCTATCAAATTTAATCGAATTTAATCATATGTATTCCTCTTCACTATGCCTAGTTCTGTTTAAAGCAAATTAGAAACTTCTTTCTAATTTCATTCACTCTGGCGAGAGATTCCTGTACTAGTATAAGTGGAATAGCTAACGACATTCCATTCTTTCACTAGAAAGGGCAGATCCTTTATCGATCAGTTACTGTCACTACAAGAAAATGTTCAATAGACATCACACATTAGACATCGATTACTAATGACACTGATGTTAAATATTATAATAACATCATCCCATGTTAATCTGATGTCTTTATTGTTTTAAGACATTGGTTATTTTACAACCGACGTCTAAAGTTGCTTAAAAGAATTCAACGCGCGCAACTTTAATTTGTTTCCCCGTTAGTCAAAATTTTTCCCTTTTTATACTAAATATTCTCCCCCTCCTTACCAATAATTCCCCCCCATTTTCTAACAAATCCCTCTCGCTTTACCCCAATCCCTACCGAAACTCTCTCTCTCGTCTCTCACCACCACAACTCCCCTTCACCACTACTCACCTCTGATTTACTCACTACCACTACTATAATGACCTGTATTTTCGTGTTTGTGAATAAATAAAATTATATTGCTATTCTGTTAGTCGTATGCTATGCTAAATATTAGTTATATGTCTTTCGGTCGTATTATAAAATTGTTATTGTGGTTAATCGTTGAATTGTATTATTATCTTTTTGTCTTATTTAAAGATATTATTAGTAATTAATTTTCATAAATATGAATATTATTCTTAAAAATTATTTTTGTGACTCTACAATTTTATTAAATATTTTTATGACTTTATAAAATTTAGAAAATATTATTTCGTCAATTATTTAGCTCTAAAAGATTTTCTGTTAGTAATTAATTGTGAGTTGAATTTTAAATTCAAAAATGCTCTAAAAATTATCAAAATTTTATTTTATTAGTTTTCAAATATTTTGAAAAATTTAAAATTATTTCAGGAATTTTTCGGGTTAATTTCACCAGCGAATTTGTTACGTTATTTAGCGTTACGCGGTAAGCAGGGCCAGCAAAGGGGGGTACGTGTCACATAAAAATGATACGTGCCTTATTATTTTGTTATGCAACAGATACATGTCTTGCCTTTGTTGCATTTCCAGCACGTGGCACCACATCCTTCAATTTATATTATCAATTCAATCAACAAAGCAAATCAATCTCTCTCTGCACCTCACTCTCTCTCTCTCTCATCTCTCATCTCTCTCGCACTCATCTCTCTCGTTTCAATCTCTCCCCGCTGTCTCTTTCCCCGCGGTAACAACCTCCACCGCCACCATCTCTTCCTCCTTTCCCCTCTCTCCCGTCTTTCTTCTCTCTCTCTTTCCCTTCTCCTCTCCGCTTCTTTCTCTTTTCTCTTGTGTGTGTATCAGGGTGTGCGCGTGTGTTTGCAGCGGTGTGTGCTGTGGCATTTGTCCGTTGTTTGTTTTTCCGGTGACTTCACTGGCTGCTATTCTTTTTCCGATTACTCCTTTATTCGGCTGCTTAATGGTCCTATAATTATCATTTGACATTTCATGAAATTAGCAGTTATTTTGGGGCTTTGCAGATTTTTATTTTGCAATTTAATCGGTGGAATTCGGGATGGAAACCCGAATTAATCGGGCACCACCGAATTTTACCGCCGTCCCTGATGATTTTCGATGAGCTGACGGTGGACTGTGATGATTCATTCTGAGTCCTAAACTATTAAAATAATTATTATTTTGTGAATTAGTTAATTATAAAGTGTTAGTCATAATTATTTGGGATTGTGGATCGTACTGTTGGTGCTTGGTTGTGTCGATTTAGTATCGACTGGTAGTCCGATAATTAGAGGGAGTTCTGCCCGATTTTTGAGATAATTTAATTTTAAAAATTTCGGGAACGTATTCTGTAATTATCGGACATATCAAGCGAGTCTATTTTACAAAATATAAATATATAGATACCTTATATTTATAATTTTGTGAGTTGGATTATATTATCGTTCGGGATAGAATTTTTTTTTGAGGATATGTCAAGCATAACGATAAACTAATTTAGGGTGGTTTCGATTCTGTAGGTTCCAGTCGATGGCCGTCAGTTCCCGAATCTAAGTAGAGTTCTCTAGCACCTGATATCTTTAGCTCAACAAGGCAAGTACCACTGACCATACTATTTATGGTTCAGAATTGATATGAATAATGTTTAGAACAGGATTGCATGTTTAAATCAAATGTTTTAAGTTGCGTATCCCCTGTTTCCATGAAACATATTTTATACGTAAATTTATGTTTAGGGGAAAAGTAATTTGTGAATATCTATCCCTAAATGAGAATTGACGTGGAAAAATGTTCAGTGATTAGCATTGCTAAACTGGTGATTATTAGTACATGATATTCATTCAAGAGTATCGTGTAAGGGTTTTGAAAACGGCATGGACATAAATAACTTTGAACTGGATATAATAATTCAGATATTCTTTTGGAGCTGCGTAAGAGGTCCGTTATTCAGTAACGGCCCAGCATGGAGGCGTAAGAGGCTAAGTTGGTTGTGCACAATTTTTAACCGCTTAGTCCAGCGTAATAAAGACCTAGCTAGTCTTTAAGTTCCGGAACACCTATTCTGGATGGCCACCTAGAGCCGTCCAATATTGATAGACTGATCAGCTATCTTGACCTGTGAGTGTCCAATATATCTGATAATTGTTTTGAATTTAAATTGAAAATAGCATGCTATAGTTGATTTTGATGTTTACAAAAGCATATGATTTACTTTACGTTTTGAAAACCATGCTAGTATTGTCGGTTTCCAGTTCATGTTTTCGAGATATAAATGATTTTCATAATCTTGTTCATATAAACTGTTTTACATTGAGCATATATCATGTTATTCATATTTGGTACTGCTGAGCAATCATTAGCACACCCTTGCAAACTATATCTGTATATATATTTCAGATGCCTAGGACCCGTGCATCAGCTAGGAGACCTGTAGGAGGCCGTGGTCGTGGTCCTATTCCTGTCCCTCTCTTTGGTTCCTATAAGGTAGAATAAGTTAGACCATGTGTAGGTCTGTTGAGTTTGTAATAGTTATCAGGTGGATTCAGACTTTTTAATTTCCCAGTGTTGTAATAATCAGGTAACCTAATTCATACTTAAACCTTGCAAGATGTTGGTCAGGGATCGTGTTGTTTAATATTATATGTTGGTTGTTTTTCCATTTTGTTAGTTCTCGTGACGTCAACTCCTGACCCCGGGGTTGAGGCTGTCACAGGTTGGTATCAGAGCCACATGTTTAAGTACCTGAAATAGGTTAGGTGTAGAGTCAGAAGTTGTAGAAAATTTCTAGAAAACTGAGTCCAGTAACTCATATAGAGGAGCTCGTTTAAAGAGTCTAGTCGAGGGTTTCGAAGGCAGTGACCCTGGCATCCAAAGGTGTTTTGTTAGAATTGTCCTTAACCTTTGTTGTATTTTCCATATATCTTTGGCAGCGTCCTATTGAGGTTTCTAGTGATTCTGAGGCACCTGGTCATGGGGATTCTGATTCTGAGCAGACCTTAGATGTGATAGCTGAGGAGACACCTACACCATCACCAATTATTGAGCCTATGCCTAATTTTGCTGCTGGGGGGAGTGTTCGACCTCGTTGGGTTCCTATATCAGTATCTGCAGTTCGTGACTTCCCACCTGGTTATGGACGTACTTTTGCTAAACCTCCAATTCCACCTGTCCCTGCTTCTGGCACTTCATCTCCCATACCATATCATGTACATCAGGTTGTTGACCGAGTGCTGATTAGGGATCAGAGTCCTGAGTTGGCTACGCATCTAGACCGTGTGCCTATTGGACCTTTCCAGGGAGTAGTTGCACCATCTCCCGATGTTCAGGCTAGAGCGAGGGCTCTTACTCAGTCAGCGATAGAGAGAGCCAGATATATTGGACCTTTTGATAGCCCTGCTGCTAGAGCGATGCAGTATCAGAACCTGGTGGATTAGCTAGTGTTTGAGCTTGGAGTGATCGGGGGTAGTGGCTAGAGGCTGTCTTCAGAGTGGATAGTTATTAGAGCTCGGACATGTGTGCTCTGTAGAGTCCAGAGTTCTGTAGTTTATTTTCATTTAGTGTGCTATGATGTATAGGTAGAGGCTGCTATGATAGCCACATTTTGTTGTGTATTCGGCCAGTTATGATATTGTATTGCAGTAGTTGTAGTTGGAGGATCAGAAACTATTGTTGTATCCATGTTCTATATTATGGTGTACCACTTTCCTTTACTTTTTGCACTGTTATCATTGTTATTGTTGTTATTGTTTTCTTGTTGCTGGTATTGTTAATCTAGCTATTCATTATAGACGGGCCCCAATTAAATAAGAAAATAAACATTTTAATTTGGCAGCATTCTCCTGACACCTGTGCTAATAATAATAATAGTATATATACATGTATATTGTTATATGCACGATCTTCAAAAGTTAAATACTTTTTGGCATATTTCAGGAGAATGCCTCCGAAAAAGACTAAGCTACTTAACTCAATTATTAATGAACCTGTTGAGGCTCCCGCTATGAATGAAGTGCTAGAACTGTTGCGCCAACAGTCTATTCAAATGGCTCAGCAGCGACAACAATTCCAACAGCAGCAACAACAGCAGCAACTGTAGCAAGTGATACAACAACAGCAGCAGCAAATCCGACAGCAGCTGCTGCAGTTTCAGCAACAATATCAGCAGAAGGGGTTAAACCAAACTACTAGCTTTAATCCTTTCCAATCTGTTAAACCCCCAGAATTTAAGGGTGAAATGGATCCTGTAGCTGCGAAAATTTGGTTGAAAGAGATGGAGAAAGCTTTTACTTTTACGCAAGTAAGTGATGATCTTAAGACTGAATATGCAAGTTATTTCCTTAAGAATGAAGCGAATTACTGGTGGAAATCAACGCGAGCCTTAGAAGGAGAAGGTACTATTGCTTGGACCAGGTTTTCAGAGTTATTTCTGGAAAAGTATTTTCCAGATTGTTTGCTGAACCAGCTGGAAATTGAATTTTTAGAGTTGAAGCAAGGTGAAAGGAGTTTGACAGAGTATGAAACTAAGTTCACGGAGTTATCGAAATTAGTGCCAGAATATGTGAATATGGAAACTCAGAAAGCAAAGTGGTTTCAATAAGGATTGAAGCCAGAAATTCGGAGTGGAGTTGTAGCTTTACAACTCAAGACATATATCTCGGTAGTTCAGGCTTCCTTGGTTATAGAACGTGATCAGAAGTTAGCTACCAAGGAGAAAGGAGACAAGAAGAGAAAGTTTGAGAATGTCGAGGACAAGTCAGAATCCGGAGGGTCTAGTCAAAAGTTCCAAGGGAAATTTGGAAAGAATAGAAACCAAGGATTCCAAAGGCAGAATTTCTCTTCAAATAGACCCAGCACCACTTCAGTTACCTCCACCCAGTCCAGCTCCATTAAACCCCTGATGACAGATTGCAAGCAATGTGGGAAGAAGCATAGTGTACTTGTAAGATGAATTTGGAATGCTTCAGGTATGGACAAAAAGGTCATTATGCATCGGAATGCAGGTTGGAAAACCCAGGAGTGACCTGCCATAGCTGTGGTAAGGTGGGCCATATTGCTAGGAACTGTAAAAGCACCATTCAGGGTAGCGTCAGAGGTAGCGTGTCTCAGGGACCAGCCACTAGTACGGAAAGGGCTAGGACTTTTAAGATGACTAAGAAGTCTACCCCTCAGTATACGGATGTAGTTGCAGGTACGCTTTCTCTTAATTCCATACCTGTTAATGTTTTGTTTGATTCTGGAGCGTCTAAGTCATTTATATCTAAAGATTATGTGAATAGAATGGACTTAATGTTGGAAGATTTAAATGAATTCTTAACCATAGAAGTGGCTAATCAAGATAAGATTCCAGTAGGCCAATTCTGTCCTAAATGTGAACTAGAAATCTTAGGCCATTCCTTTTCAGTTGATTTAATACCTTTCGAGCTAGGAGAATTTGATATGATCTTAGGAATGGATTGGTTGTCTCGACATAAGGCAAAGATTGATTGTAAGAGGAAAAAGGTTGTCATATTTACGGAAGATAATGTCAGAGTGAATTTTCAAGGACAGGGACAGGAAAAGAAGTTCCTCTCAATTATGAAAGCAAAGAAGTTGTTAAGGCAAGGATGTGAAGCTTATCTGGCTCATGTGGTGGATACCAAGAAGGAAACCCTAAAGTTAGAAGAGATCCCGATAGTAAGGGAATTTCCAGAAGTCTTTCCTGAGGAACTACCAGGATTACCACCAGATCGTGAGATAGAGTTTTCTATTGACTTAATACCTGGAGCAGAACCAGTATCGAAGGCTCCGTATTGTATGGCCCCAGTGGAAATGAAGGAGTTAGCCAAGCAACTTCAGGAATTATTGGATAAGGGAGTAATTATACCAAGTGTATATCCATGGGGTGCTCCAGTGTTATTTGTGAAGAAAAAGGACGGAAGTATGAGGTTAGGCATTGATTATCGAGAGTTAAATAAGTTGACAATTAAGAACGAGTATCCATTACCAAGGATTGATGATTTGTTTGACCAGTTGAAGGGAGCGTGCTACTTTTCAAAGATTGATTTAAGGTCAGGCTACCATCAACTAAAGATTAAGCCTGAAGATGTACCAAAGATATCATTTAGAACAAGGTATGGACACTATGAGTTTTTGGTGATGTCATTTGGACTTACAAACGCGCCAGCCGCATTTATGGATTTGATGAACCGTGTGTATAAGGAGTACATGGATAAGTTTGTGATTGTATTTATTGATGACATCCTGATTTATTCAAGGACTAAGGATAAACATGCGGAACACTTAAGGATCGCCCTGCAAAGACTGAAGGAAAGGCAGTTATACGCTAAGTTTTCGAAATATGAAATCTGGTTGGAAGAAGTTCAATTTTTAGGACATGTGGTTGGTAAGGAAGGCAATAATGTAGACCCAGTAAAGATAGAAGCTGTGTCAAAGCGGGAACAACCAAAGAATCCAACAGAAATTAGGAGTTTTCTCGGACTAGCTGGTTACTATCGAAGATTTGTTAAGGATTTTTCAAAGATAGCCGCTCCGCTGACAAGA
>PHNY01208488.1:3059-13096 GCA_003724115.2 Anethum foeniculum | reverse complement strand
TCTGATCATCTGATTAAGAAGATCCGACGGTTGTGAGAGAGAATAACCAAAATAGGGGGTAACCAAAATAGAGGTTGAACCAAATTATACCCTATTCCGGTTATTATAGTATAGTATAGATTAACATTAATAATTTAATCCTATTTAGTTGTTACTTGTCTATTCTTTGTCTTCAATTATTGTTAAAGCTAGGAACTGCTTTGCCATGCTCGAGTTATTCCATGACTTCATGTTTTATTTTATAAAATGAATCGGTTGCATGTACCTGCAGTGACGGAGCTACGCAAGAGCTAGTAGGGTATCTAATACCCACTAGGACGGAAAATGTATTACAGCAGACATATTAGCCTTTAAATCCTTGTTATATCTATATCTAGATACTGAAATGCATGTAGATCAGTGCAGCTTTACAAGCTTGGCTTAGTAACGATATGAAGATATTATATGATGATTCATTTAATTATCATCATTTAATTACTGATAGGTTTGATTGATTTTCCTACTTAGACCATCTCCGACCAAACTCTATAAATATACTTTTATATTATTTTAGTGCAAAACTCCTCTCCAACCCAACTTTAAAACCTATACCATTTTGGTGTCACACCAAAAATTACCCCAAATTTGACGTTACACTGAATTTTTTAGAGTTTTTGCATATTCCAACATTACCATTGTATTTTTTTACTAAAACAAATTTGTTCAATTTGTATCCAACTAATTTTATTCCTTTTAACATTATTTTTGTACTTTAATAATAAAATAATATATATAGGTGTAAAATTTAGTGCTAGTAGGTTGAAGTTGAATTTGAAAATAGTATTATTTTTACACTATCTTTGTATAAAAATCACACTTACGAGTAGAAAATGTTGTGAGTTTGAGATGCCCTAAAAGACTTGACACAATCAAGCATGTATTAGTCTTCGCATATATCTTCGCATATATCTTCGCATATATGACTGCAAAATACTTCATACAGTAGTATTTAGGATACTTGGGGCAAGTACATCAATAAACTATGTTGTTTTGGAATCTAGTAACTTGTCCTTAATTTTTTTAGACCTGACAAGACTATAGCGTTTGTTAGCCCATGTTCCGCTCAATGAGGTTTTAGTTAAACAGCTTAGGGCCAGGTCCCTGACAACGGTTTGCCAAGAATTTCATGCATATACAACAAACAGCTTCCCTGTTATTGGATGAGAAAATGGACTGTCATAATTTAAAAAAAATTTGGTACCTGACATTATCCGCGGAATGTGAGAATTGTGAACACATACCGCAGACAGTATGATTTGATACCTAACCCATATCTTTTAATTTGTTTATCTATTTCCATTTAATTCTTATTTATTATATTTAATTATCATTTTATTTATTTATTGTGGAAGATAATTGTTTTAAAAAAAATTTAGACTCAAACTTTTTTTTTTGAAACTCACTCTAAATTTTTTACTATAAGGTGAAAATGCTAAATATTAAAAATTGATAGCTCATTACTATTACTAATAATATTATGCAAATTATCAATTTGTTTTTTATAAAGGTCAAAATTTTATTTTGTTTTATCTAACAATAAGTAAAAAAAGTAAAATTAAAACTAATTTTGTTAAATATGTGATAGTGTGTCTGTTTGGAATTTTGTTTGATTTTCGAATAGTTAGGACATGGGTTTAGAGTATAAACGTAGTTCAAAATTTTAGATTTAAACAATCTTTAAAAAGAAAATTGTAGGTAACAAAAAATATAACTATATTTTAAATTTAAGCAATCTATATCAACTTACTTTCAATGATTATAAAAAAAATATATTTTAATTATAACTTTCATTGATTATAAAAATAAATACATGCTCGTATTAAAAATGATAATATTATATTTTTCTGATTATATTATTATTAATGAGGGTATTAAATTTTTATGTATGGCATTTCAAACTTATAATAAAAAATTGAGATGCAAATTAATTTTTAAAAAACAATTTTAACTCCCAAATTAAATAAATAAAACAATAAAATTAAAATTATAACTAAATATTATAAACATGAATGAAATAAAAATAAAAATAAATAAAAAGATATGGGTTAGGTTATTAAATCATACTGCAATTAATGAGGGTATTAAATTTTTATGTATGGCATTTCAAACTTATAATAAAAAATTGAGATGCAAATTAATTTTTAAAAAACAATTTTAACTTCCAAAATAAATAAATAAAATAATAATATTAAAATTATAACTAAATATTATAAACATGAATGAAATAAAAATAAAAATAAATAAAAAGATATGGGTTAGGTTATTAAATCATACTGCAACCTAGGTACGGCGGACATTGTCCACAGTATGTGTGTTCAGAATTCTTACATACAGGATAATGTCAGCGCTACATATTAGAATTTTTTTAAATCATGACCGTAAATTTTCTCATCAATTGGCAGGGAAGCTGTTTGTTGTATATGAAGTCGTCCCTGGCCCCAACAGCCTATACTATCAATTTAGATTTTAAAGAGATCGATTAAACTCTTAAGTGGTAATGATTAAAATAAATTGAATTTACATCGCGGCAACTCATGAGTCAATGAAACAAGGCCTGGACGGGGAAGCATGAGCGGAAGGAAGGCTGCGGAACTGGGGAAGGGCGGGGTTATGTTTATTTGTAATATAAGTTGTGCTCATGATGATGAAGGCTTAAAGTAAGCTTAAGCTAGCTGGATTCAGAGATCTCCACACTAATCATCTCAGCAATTTCAGTTGAATCCTAGTCAGTGATATCTATTCCTTTACTACCATTTCCGAGGCAACATGAAGTATGGTATCACTGGTAATATTGTAGGTGAAACATATGCTCCTATATATATTGACCGACATCATAATAGCCCTCGATAGATTGATTGTAAATTTTAGCTACTAATATCCATAATTGATATAGCACAGAAGATCATCAAGCTAGCAGCACAAGCAGGAGCAAAAACAAGGGATCAAACTTAGACGCTCATTGAGCATGGTCTCGGGAGAGTAAGATGTACACATACCTTAACAACATCGTAATGTGGCATCTATGGGACTACTGAAGAAATGTGGACTTAGGTAAGGAAGTACCATTCCCTTCAGAGATTTGTACTTTTAAGGAATGATTGTACCGTCATCATGATAAGTACTTCAGATGATCATCATTTTTGTATATACTGCATCAATACCTATATCTTTAGAAATTAAAACTCGGCACAGAAAAATGGCATTCAAGTTGCTAATTTTTCTTAATTAGTCGTAGGTGTATTTTGCGCAATAGGCTACTGTGTCATGTCTTTTCATGTAGTATAGAATTGGACATGAGGGTTTAATTTTTGTTCATGGTAAATGTCTTATAATACACTTGCCTTCAAAAAAAACTTGCCATGAGTTGCATGTAGCACCATGACACTGTAACTTCGGTTGTCAGCAATCAGCATGGTACATTTTCATGAATCTAGAACATTGAAGTTCAATGTATACTCGCACACACAATAGCATTTATTGTCCATATTAAGGTTAGGAGGTCTATAATGTATTTTAGTACAACAGAGAAAGTAACAAGTATAGGTAAAATATGGTGGAGATAGAAATGATTACCTATATATGATGCTTTCAGAATGTTTGGATCTACAAACTGTGGCGGCTAAACTAAGATAAACAATCTTCACCCGTTCAAGATTGCCATTGACAACAAATTTGTTGTTGGGCTAAAGGTCCGTGTGGATCATGGCCATGAAGGTAAACAAGACCTCTGAGTAGGACTGCTGCATTCTTATATTTTGCTTAGCTTGATTAAACAACGCTTGTACTTCATTATTTACCTGGACACGGTTGCCAACATCCAACGGCACTATGCATCTAACTAATAATGCTATGTTAGGCTTAATTTTGGATGCAGTTCTCTCTTTGCTTTGATATGTATCCATAAATGTCTAACAAGATAAAGACACAAAACTTTTATAAGGCTTTGAAAGACACCTTGAATCTAGATTTATGACATTTTAGAGAAATTAAAGCCAGTTTTATATTAACAAATTCAAATCCAAATTTGCCTTATAAGGAACACATAAGAATAGGTTGATTGATTTATAACTGGACTACTTATTTTAAAAAGATGTTATTATCAGCCTAAAAGTTCTATAAGCCTATATTGATGAGAACCAAGAACATAATTTCATCCTGAAGATTTTGTTCATTTAGCCAAAGCAGAGCCGATCTGATCATTACAATCTACAGATAAACAAATTGTACGCATAAATTGCAAAATGATATTGAGCAAGAAAAATGTTTTGGATCGAGACCATCAGACTATACTTATGGGTGAGCCTAACTAGAATTTGTGGTGTGTTGCTCTTTAATTTTGTGCATTCTTTTTTATTATTTCCATCACACTGTTGCACCAGAAGCTAGCCAATATGCCGTGTAGCTTAAAGTAGTAATCTGCTTTATCAAACAGTCTAATGCTCACATGAGGGCGTCGAAGTACCGCAATCTGGAGATGTTTTTTTTGGGACCAAAGTACCACAGGGATTGCGCATATGGGAAAGCGGATAGGTAATAAGTAAAAGGCCACACCCACACATTGTTTGGACTTTTTCTGTAACGAATTGCGCATTGCTCTGATGTGTAACACTGTCGTGCAAACAAGAAATGTACATGTACCTGCGCTTGTGAGTGATGCGTTCTAGGTAATACTAACATATAAGCAATGTGCAGTAGACAGGTCCCAAACAAATTAAAAGTTGGGCATTACTTGCATAGGTTAACAGGCGACAGCCACTGTTGTATTGCGCATTGCTTGGTATTTTGAGCCTATTTAAAAGAAAGTGGTATTTTGAGCCAACTTCCAAAGACGGGAAAAGAACAAGAACAACTTATAATCTGGGCTTCATCATTTGCCAGACAATTTACAAGGCATGCACACATTGCAGATTGCACACACAGGCTTTCAGTCACGTATTCTATTAACCAAGTAACATCACAAAAAACCAGGTGGTTCTGTCAGTGATTGTTCCAATTCAAATCCAGGCAAAGCCATTACCTTCTATTCTTTTAATTAGAAAAACAAAAGAAAGAAGGTTAGACAGCAAATAAATCAAAACTGTAATTAATTAGCAAAACAAAAGAAAGAAGGTTAGACAGCAAATAAATCAAAACCGCAACTAAATTAACATTTGATCTCCTTGGCCACTTTCTCTGCTATGACCCAGCATTCAGCCAGAGTAACACAAGGCCTCGTCAATCATCATATCCAAAAATTGAAATCACCATACAAGTATTAGTACGAGGATTTGTAATCTGTAGGCATGAGCAAGTTCGTCTGCTTGCGTACTTTTATAATAGACTAATTCAGGATTGTTATCTTCATAACATTCTAAAACTTGAAATTTAAAATATGAAATGAAATGAAGAAATAAAAAATGGAGTAAATAATCTCGAGTTTGTATCATTAATCAAGACACGATGATCTTCTTCTGCACTACTATGTCATCTAGAGCAGCCACGAGAAATTTTCATTTAGGCTTTAAATTTCTACAGTCAAGCGCCTAATTCAATATATATGTAGTGTCATACATGTAATGCTAAATCCTTAAACTTGTGTCACTACTGTAAGAGTACTAGGTTGCTGATGGCCGGAACTATTATTTTCCGATGGCTGGGCCACAGAACTTTCATCAGCAACACGCGACGTTGAACGTTCAAGCAAAGAATGACGACAATTTGGGCATGACGAATGTGACTCCAGCCAAGTGTCTATGCACTTGACATGAAAACCATGATTGCATTTTGGCAGAACTCGAACTTTCTCTCCTTCTACAAAGTCCGCTAGACAAATAGGACATTCGGTGGTTGATAACTTCACTTCTGATCCATAAATAGCTATCGGAATCTTTCTAAGAGTTCGCTTTTTTACTCCTGTAGTAGCTAACCGAGCTGCAGCTTGTTGCGGTGTCTCTGTGCCAAACCTATGAGTACAACGTAGTACGAAACGAATAATTGAGTTGAGTCCTAGTGCACATAAGAGTGCACATAGTAAAGCAGCCAATATTATCACCATGTTCGTGTCGAATTTCGCCTCATTGAAGTCATGCTTTTGTCCAACATAACTGTCACTGGCTGGTGGCATGCTTTGCTCAGCACCAACAAGAAGGCGGCGTAAATGAACCATTTTTTTTAGATATTTGAAAGAGTTTTCACAAACAAAAGAGAAAGTTTTTGATGTTTTTGGTTCCCCTTGTGTTTTGAGATGAAGCTAATATTGTGTTGTGAAGATTCCAACTAGAAAATGACTTCCAAGAGCATCTTTCTTTTGGGTTTTGGATAAGAAGAAGAAATGGTAACTTGTTCAAAGGATCAGGGAATTTTTCCGGGCTGCAATATTCGAGCTTTTAAGTCAAGAAATGGTCCTTTTCTTTGTGACACTATGAAACTTATCGATCAAAAACCTAACAAAAGTATATAAAACAAGAAAACTGTGTGCTGCAAATTTGTTGAGAGACAGAGAAAGATGTATTTAGAAGTAAATTGTGTTGGATTATGGTTCTGCAGTTGTGCCCCTGCTACAAGATATTTATATAGATGCTTTAGTGCCAGCAGATTCTTTAAGATCAATAAAAGGTGCAAGTAAGATTTATAACTATGACAGCTCTGGCTTAACAACCATTATTAAATCCTTGATTAATACTAATTTAATAATAAAATCCAAGTACCTAATCCAAACTCAATACTTTTCCAATACACACTTATCAAAAGTTATCTCCAGCTGTATATGGGTAAAAAAATAAGTTACACCTCACTTTCTTTTATATGTAAATAGAAGGCTTTGCTTGAGTGATGGTGGAATTTGCAGCTACAATTATTTGAGTTGGTGAGGATTAGTTTCTGATATTTTAAGAGCAATGCAATTATGCAAATTAAGAAAAAAACCATTAAGTTGATAGGTACTGATGCACAAAAATCTTTAGAGTTGATTACTTTTGGAGCCAAGTGGCAAATACCAAACTTTATTTATACCTATAAGCCCATTGCTGTCAACCTTTCTGCTGGTATGGAATGAGGATTTCTAGCTTATGTCAATTCTCCAAGAATCACACAACATCAACCATATCTACCCCTCATCATATCCTTTATATTTCAATCAATCTTTGAGATTTCTGTCTTGTTTTTCTATATGTATATACATTGTACTAAACTTGTACAACTGATTACTTATATATGAAGTTTTGGACCCGTTTGGATTAGTTTATTTAAGTTGAATATGTTTTGGTTTGTGGAAATACTTGAAGTGGTAATTTCCTTTTTAGCTGATTCTTAAATAAGTCATTTTAGAAATGAACTGTTGCACAACATAGTTTGAAACAAACAAGACCATACTTATGGATTGTAGTATAAATATGAAGATCAAACTGAAGTAACTAAGCTAGTTCTCTTATATTGTGTTCACTCGGATGGAATGGAATGATGGGAAAATGGAATGAAATTAGTATTCTTTTTTGGAGCAAATTAGTTGAAGTGTTTATAATTCTTATTCCTTCCTTCATTCCTTTCCAAATAATTTGAACTAAAATTCTAACCCATGTGTTTTGGAAGGAATGTTCCATTCTCCCCCTTCATCATTTTCCATACGATTTTTATCATAGGAACTTTCTACTCACTCATTTTCTTTAACTACACTCTCATACATACTTCCTTTCTCCTTATATTTTGTTATGATTTTTCATTTCATTCCTTCCCCATTACATTCTCCCCAAGTGAACAGAGTCTTAGGTTATGTTTGGTTGGGATGAATGGAATATATGGAATTGAATAAAATAAATAGGAGTTGGAGGAAAGATTTGAAAAAAAAAAAATAGATATGCAAAACTCTGTTATGATAAGAATTGTAAAGAAAATGGGTTAGTAAGGAATGAAGCATTCCATCTCAAATTGGGGTGTTTAATTATAGTTTAGGTGGCTAGGAATGGAATGTGTTAAAGAATGAAAATTTTAAAACTTCAATTATTTTACACTTAAAATCGCATTTCATTCGATTCCATTTCATTCACTCCAACCAAACACAACATTAGTGTAAATTAAGTTTCGGTTCAGCCTTAAACGGTTATCAGCTCCTCTTTTGTCTCAGGAGATTATGAATAAAACAGCGTAATTATACAACCTTGAGCATGAGAATGCAATGTCTTCAAATTTCATGAGCCAGGCAACTGTTGTGATTATATATTTCGGCAAGATCAGAAAATCCAGCAGCATGATTATGTAATGCCACTAAATTGCTCCCACTTTGCCACTCTCTATTTTGATATAATCACGCGGTTCTCGACATGATCATACTTTGATTTTACTACCATTACCTTCTTCTCGCAATCCATTGCGACAATAAAATTATGATTGATTATAAAAAATAACAATAAACTACAACGTTGTCTTTCGTATAAGAAAATCAGAGTCAAAGTATAGTTAAAGCTGATAAGAAAGAAAAGATTAGGTAAAATGGAGAAGTTGGGATGAAGTAGGCCACAGTCAAAAGCTGGTTGTGATGTGTTCCTATTCTTAGCTTATAATGGTTCGGTTCCTATTGACTAATCACTCAACCAAGCGTAATTGCTCTTTTCTAAAAAAAGAATACAGGTAGTATTAGTCCAAATGTAGTCGTGGAATGTTGATACTTTTTTATCCTTTGGCCCCGTTTGGCAAAACTGCTTTTTACTTATAAGTTACTTATTTTTTTTCAAAATTTCATATTTTTTTAAAAAAATTCAAGTATAAATATTTATTATAAGAATTGAAAATCAAATCTTATTTTCAAAATAAAAAATAAGTTACTTATTTTCAGAAAAAGTACATATACACGTACTTTTTCTGAAAATAAATAACTTATTTTCAGAAATAAGATTTGACAAACAGGCCTTTTATATTTAAACAACAGGCTCCCCAGATCTCCCAAAAGCTACCCTGTAATTAAATGCAACCCACAAACTGTTGGTCGCGAATGTGACTATTTGAGGGTCTTACTTGAATTCAGCCTGGCCCAAGGTCCTTTAAACTAAGCCCATATTTGGAATACTGTAGTATTAAATTACGTCATGCTCATGCCATGCCGCATTGGTGGTTGTAATTAGGCCTGTCAATGGATCGGGTTTGGATCGGATCGACCTAAATCCATATCCATATCCATTTATTTTTTTCGGATTCGGATCAGATCGGGTCGGTCCCGGATTTTTTATTGACCGATCCATATCCGGATCCGTTCGGATCACGGATTTCGGATCGGATATCCGCTCCATTTAACTATATATATTTTTTAATATAATTAATACAAAGGCTATTTAATAGTGACAAATCGAATATCTTGAAATACAAGTAGAATAACAATTTAATAATATTAAAAGTTACTATAAACCTTCGAAATATAATAATAAGAATATACAATTACAAGCCAGCAAACTTTTTTCTATTGTCACCAAAGTATGGACTAAGTCTTGACTCTTGACTAGGTTGAGACAAGACTTCTAAAATTAGAATTAGTAAAAAAATATTTATTATAATATATATATATATATATATTAACCGGATCGGGTCATTAACGGATCGGATCGGCCTAAATCCATATCCGCTCCATTTCTTATCGGATTTTTCTTATCGGATCAAATTCCGGATCGGATTTCTTTTAGTTAAATCCATATCCGCTAAAATGACCTCGGATCGGATCGGGTCGGATCGGATTTTCGCTCCATTGACAGGCCTAGTTGTAATGTTCAAAATGCGTGGAATTCTGAATCTCGGGATTGAGCATAAACAAAAAAAAAAATTGTGATTACCAAATGTTATGATTTAAATGTCGTCAAGAAAACCAGAGAACTAAAACGTTTATTTCTTCTTAAAACAAAAATCGTCTCTCTCTAATGAGAGTCGGCCGCCACATCTTCATCTAACCCTAATCATTCTATCTTCTTCTTCACCCTTTCTATTCTTCTTCTTCTTCATCTCCATCTCCATCCCCTTTCATCATCCATACAACACACATG
>PHNY01208456.1:2922-24051 GCA_003724115.2 Anethum foeniculum | reverse complement strand
TTAAATATATAATATATAAATATGTTAAATAAAGTAATTAATTAATGTATCCAAATTAGAATTAGAATTAGAATTATTAACTAACCATGATTAGTATAGTAGTAGGGGAATATTAAATAAGGAAATTTTTTGTTATAATGTGATTGGTTTAAAATATAGAAGTGATTCTGATTGGTCCTAAAATAATTCATAGTTTTCTGATTGGTTAACTTCATAATATATAATTATATAATCATGATTGATTTTAATTTTTGATAGTAACTTATTATAAATATTTCTTGACACAAAAAATATATAATACATATATATGTTAAATAAAGTAATTAATTAATGTATCCAAATTAGAATTAGAATTACAATTATTAAATAATCATGGTTAGTATAATAAGATGAGAATGTTAAATAATGAAATTTTTTAAATATATAATATAAAATATGTTAAATAAAGTAATTAATTAATGTATCCAAATTAGAATTAGAATAAGAATTATTAACTAACCATGGTTAGTATAGTAGTATGAGAATATTAAATAAGGAAAATTTTTGTTATAATGTGATTGGTCTAAAATATAAAAGTGATTTCTGATCGGTCCTAAAATAATTCATAGTTTTCTGATTGGTTAACTGAGTTTTAAGTATACTTGGGTAGACTCGGGTATTATAAAACGTATTTGTTAACACCATCTCAGCAAAGGGACCGTTGTGAATTTGCTATTGTATGGTCCCCATGAGTTATGAAGATATATTGCATACTCTCTCTTCCCATTCATTTATATACACCTTCCTTTTTTATGTCCCTCTAATTTCAGTACATTTAAAAAATTACAAAAAATAGTAAAATTTTATAACATAAAAAATAATTTCATCTACTACTTTATTCCACTACACTCATTTTATACATTATATATTGATTGATACCACTATTTTACCCACTTTTCTTACTTTATATCACTAAATTACACTTTTTCCTAACCTCCATGCCTAATCCTATGTATACTAAACGGGAATAAGTAATTTATAAGTGATAAGTAAATAAATGTTTATAAATAATATAACTGTTTAGATAATTTTTTTTACTTAAATGAATTAAGATAAATAATTTTTAAATATATAATTATCTTAATTCATGAATTTTAAGTTAGAATAACATTTACAAACATATATTTTAAAAGTAATTTTAAAAGTAATGTTAATAAAAAAAGTGAAAAATCAAAATAAGTTTAGAAAAAGTAAGTTAATTTGTTCCCCGCTGATTTAAATGACACCAACGTTGTCCTCATCCCGAAGAAAGACAATGCAGACAATATGAAGGATCTGAGGCCTATTGCCCTTTGCAATGTATTGTATAAAATTGTGGCAAAGGTTCTCGCAAACCGTTTAAAAAACATCCTTCCCACTGCTATTTCAGAATTCCAGTCAGCTTTTGTTCCTGGTCGCAGCATTACTGACAATGTGCTGGTAGCATTTGATGTGCTTCACCATATGAAAAGAAAGAATGGTGGATCTGAGGGAGAGGTAGCACTCAAGTTGGATGTCAGCAAAGCTTACGACCGGGTGGACTGGTTTTATTTGAAGAATAGAATGCTGAGGATGGGCTTCTCTAACAAGTGGATCTAATGGATGTTATTATGTGTCACAACAGTGTCATATAATTTTTGTTTCAATGACAGTAGTATTGGACCTATTGTTCCCAGGAGAGGACTCCGTCAAGGAGATCCCCTCTCCCCCTACTTATTTCTCCTTTGTGTGGAAGGCCTCTCAAACTCTATTTCTCGTGCTGTTGGGGCTGGCCATATTCATGGTTGTAAAATAAGTGTGTCTGCTCCGGCTGTATCTCATCTCCTTTTCGCAGATGATAGTTTTGTGTTTTTTAGGGCTACGAGAGAGGAAGCTTTGGCTGTTAAAGATATCCTCAATAGGTATGAACAACTATCAGGTCAATCTATTAATTTTGCTAAATCTGGCATTTATTTTAGTGCCAATGTGCGGTTGGATAAACAAGAGGAGCTCAAGGATATTCTGTTGGTGAGAAATGATTTAAGCAGCACAAAATACTTAGGGTTGCCTTCCCTGATTGGTCGCTCTAAGAAGGCAGTTTTTAATTTCGTGAAGGACAAGGTTTGGAGGAAAATACAAAGCTGGAACACGAAGTTACTCTCACGAGCAGGCAAAGCTGTTCTTCTCAAGTCCGTGGCTCAATCAATCCCATCATATTGCATGTCGTGTTTTCTTCTTCCCAAAACGTTATGTCAAGATATTGAAAAAATGATGAATGATTACTGGTGGAGTTTAAACTCAACTAATAACAAGGGAATTCGCTGGGTATCGTGGGAGAACATGACGATGGCTAGATGTGAAGGAGGCATGGGTTTTAGAAGTCTCCAGGGTTTCAACCTAGCATTGTTAGGAAAACATTGCTGGAACTTTATCCATAGGCAGGATGCCTTAGTTTCTAGAGTTTTTAAAGCTAAGTATTTTCCGAATACTAGCTTTTCCAAGCCAAGCGAGAGGGTGGTGCCAGTTTTTTATGGTCCGGGATATGGAAAGCAAAAGAGGAACTTAAAAATGGCTTTCGTTGGGTTTTAGGAGATGGACAGCAAATTGAGGTGTTCAAGGATCATTGGCTAAGGGACAAGCAAGATTTCAGGGTTGAGTTAGATCACTCTAATGGCTCTAGATCAGATAAAGTATGTGAGTTTTTTATTCCGGGAACTATGCTTTGGGATGACGATAAGGTCAAGTCTTTGTTCAGTGAACAAGATGCCAAAGCCATTCTTGCTACTAAAATTCCTCAGGTTCGTTTATCTGATCGACTAGCGTGGGTTCATTCTATAGACGGGTTTTATAGTGCAAAATCTGGTTACAAGTTCTGGCAGAGTCAAAATCAGCAGTTGAGTAGTATTTATACCATTAAGTCCCCAGGCTGGGATAAGATTTGGAGGTTGGCAATTCCCCATAAACTCAAAATTTTTCTTTGGAGGTTTTGTAGGAATAACATACCGGTGCGGAATCTGTTAAGGGGTAAGGGTGTAGCCACAACCATTATTTGTCCTATGTGCAATCGCGATGTAGAGCATTTATGTCATGTATTTTTTGAGTGTAGTTTTGCTACCCAGTGTTGGCACATTTGTGGTCTTCACTATGATATGTCTTTAGTCGAAGTGGTCCCTTTGTGGTTGCTGGATAAGCTCAAGTGTGAACCTTTTGAGGTGTGTATTAAAATTGCTTCAGTGCTTTGGGCTGTTTGGTTTGCCAGAAATAAGAAGATATGGGATGATAGGTTATTGACACCAACTTTGGCCATGGATTGGAGTATGAGACAAGTAAGGGAATGGCGAGAAGTTAGAAAGAAAGAAAAGACTAATAGTAGGAATCAGCCTTCTAATGCTTCTGCAGCATGCCTTAAATGGAAAGCCCCACCAGCTGGTGCTTTGAAACTAAATGTAGATGCCTCAGTATTTGTGGGCTCTCCTTCTTTTTCCCTTGGACGGGTTCTCCGAGACGACAAAGGAAATTACATCAGTGGTAGGACTTACTGTGTGGCTGGAACTTGTTCTGTGTTTGAAGCAGAGACGCTGGGAGTGTTTGAAGCCTTGAATTGGGCCATATCTGATCTCCATCAACCAGTCATTATCGAAACATACTCTTTGATGACTGTGAAGGCCCTTGATAGTCAGATGGCTAATGTGCTGGAGGTAGGTTCTATCCTACAAGGTTGTCAAGCTCTGCTCAGTATTCGTGAGGATGTGTCAGTTAGGTTTGTTAAAAGGCAAGCAAATAAGGCAGCCCATCAGATGGCTCGTTTTCCTTGTTCGTTAAATTGCTCCAATGTTTTTCTGTCTCCTCCTTCTATTATGTTGGAGACTCTCATGTATGAAGCTTTACCAAGTTAATGTTATCGTCTCTTTATTCAAAAAAGAAGAAAAGAAAAAGTAAGTCATTACTAACATTCAACTTATTAACTTATAAATTATAAATTCGAACTTGGCATGACAAATTCTTACTTTTATAAATAAGTGAATAAATGTACTTAAAAGGTTTTCCAGGCCTAAGTTACCCACTTAGATTTCACGGAATGACTGGACTATTAGTATTAGTCTTAAATTAATCAACATAAATATTTAAAGTTTTGTGCAGATAACTTTTAGATCCGCTGTAATCTTTAAAAATATGCTAATATCAAGAGACACTTTTTATATTTTCCTTCCATAAGAAATCCTAATACCAAGAGACTTTTTTTAGATATGATGCAAATGAATCTATTTATAAATTATAAGGGATACTAATTTTTTGACATAAGAATATGAAAGTCAATGATAGATGATGAAGTATCAATTTTCATTTTAGATAATAGATACAAAAATATAGAAAATATATAAAATTAAATTTAAAATATTTGTCATAATTTTTTAAACTTTATGAAATAAAATAAGGAAGGTTATATATATATATATATATATATATATATATATAAAATTTAATATATGTTTATATTTAACAAATTTTGGATTTATATTTTTAACAAACCATCAATTAAATAAAAAAATAAGATGACACACGTATAAAGTTATACTAATAAAATACAAGAATTATAAGAAAATATACAACTAATTTAACACT
Source organism: Anethum foeniculum (assembly GCA_003724115.2). Lineage (NCBI taxonomy): Eukaryota > Viridiplantae > Streptophyta > Magnoliopsida > Apiales > Apiaceae > Anethum > Anethum foeniculum. The sequence continues at coordinate 19,431 of PHNY01208456.1, read as the reverse complement.
AATTATATAAGCCAACTATGTGGTCGTTTACGTCCACCCAAAAGAGCCTCAAATTTTTTTGGGTTCTTTATATATATTTAGCTAATAGTAGTAAATTTTTTGTGTTTATTATTTATGAAATAAATATAATTAAAATAAATATAAATTACTATATTTTAAAAAGAAAACATATATAACATAAAATATTAATAAAACATAAAATAGGTTAACTTAAAAAATATTGGGGTCTCCAAAATATTTATAAAATATAAAATAGATTAGTAATAGTAAAGCAAGTACGGATACTCTTGGGGTGAGGGAGGTTGATAAGCACAAAAAATATTTGGGGTCTCCCACAATTATTGGAAGATCAAAGGAATCAATATTTGCTTGCTTAAAGGAAAGAATACAGAAGAAGTAACGGGGCTGGAAAGAAAAAGTACTATCATTCCGTGAACGGATTTAAATACAAGAAGTGATATACAAGTGAAAATCATGAACATATATGAAGGGAATATGGAGGATGAATGTTTTGTCGAAGTTAAGGCATTTTCTGTGAAGAGCTTGTAAGGGAAATCTAGCTGTAAAAGAAAAACTATTCGAACGACATGTATTTAGTGATACATTTTGGCCGACATGTAATGCTGGGATGAAATCTATTTTACATTCCCTTTTTGAATGTAAAACTGCGCTAATTATATGGCAACAGTGTGAGCTTGTACATATGCTACGCGAGGCACCAACTTCGTCGTTTGAGGACAGATGGCTATGGTGCACAAAAAAATTAGCTGAAAACGAGCTACAAATTGTAGCATCTCTTAAGTGGGATTTATGGGTGTTTCACAATAAACTTTTGTTTGAACAAGAATGCCCAAATTTTAGGCTAATTGCAGCGGGTTTTTTAAGGTTATTAAACGACTTGCTCTTATGCGAAAAAATGTCTTTAAGCTGATTATTAGAAGAAACATCAACTCTCCGAATTCCTCGACATATCCTCTCTCAGATTGTGTCAAAATTAACACGGATGCGTACTTTATTCAAAATGTGGCTTGTTCGTTGGGGGTAGTGCTTTGATATAAACGAGGAGAGATATTAGTCACAGCAACTAAGAGAACAGTGACAAATTGTGTAGAGATGGCGGAGGCAATGGCTATTAGATTTGAGATACATATTGTTACAAGATTTGGTTTCTAGAATATTATTACTGAAACAGATTCGTGAAATGTGGTAAATAATGTCAGAAGTTGGAAGGCTGGCTATGTGCTCCTATTTATCTAATATTTGAGGATATTATTAGGAGAGATTAGTATTCAATTCGTTTAGTATTAGTCATGTTAGAAAAGCTGGGAATAATGTTGCCCATTTTGTGGTAAGATGGGAATTAGACGGTAGTGTTGAAGATATTTGTCTGGGTTCTTTTCCGTAAAAACTTTGGCTCATTTTTATCTTTATTAATGTCTTTAACTTTTTCCTAAAAAAAGGGACAACTTAAAAAATAAAAATAGAAGAACCAAATAATATTTATTTTTAATGATATGTGTATAATGCCTAGTATATATAGAATATAATAAAACTTATTATTTAAATATATAATATATTTTTTGATTTTCTTTAAATTTTACGTTATTATAAATTATATAATTTATCTTTTTGTGTTATAGTACATATTTTAATCATTCAATTAATTTAATTTTAATTATTATACAAAATCATCTAACAATAAATGAATAGAACAATATTATTTGGACATAATAATGTATAATATATAGTTTCATATATTTATATATATATATATATATATATATATATATAAATTTTTTGGCTTAAAATTCAGAATACTTTAAAGAAATTATGGTCAAATTTCAATATGAATCGAATCATAGTCCAAAATGACATTTAAATAAAAATGAAGTTTGATAATAATATTTTATTAAATTATTAAGAAATTAAAAAAAATTATAATATTTACTTTATTTATTATACATCGACACAAAAGTACGACACAAAAGGCACAATTTCACGCAACACACGATACAAATTCACTTATTTTTGAATTTTGTTTGGCCTATTTATACGCGAATACGAAAATGCACGAAGTACAAAAGAACGACACAATTGTCCGTATCTAATATATGGGAAATTTTTAATGAAATATCTCTTATATTGAAAACTATATGTTTTTGAAAGAAGAACATGCATGTACAATAATATATTTTGCAAATATTCTGGAGGCTGAACATTTATGTTACACCAAATACTTTATTGAACTCAACTCTTATATATATTTATTTATATATTTGTTATGTTACACTTATTATGTTATTAAACATAGAAGTGTGGGTAGCTTTTTTATTTGCCATTAATATTTTAATAAACACAAAAGTGCGAGTTATTGGGAAGCCTTATAAATTTTCTTTCACATATCAAACATTAATGATGAATATGTGGAAAAAATATATTTAAATCATTTATATGGTAGTGAATATTAAAGAGACAATAATACAAATTTTTCTTGAGCTTACATTTTTATGTTAAAATAAATTTATTTTTCTTCTTGATGTGATTAAATAAGAGATATTGCAATAAAATCGAAAACAATCATCAATTGACTAACACAATAAAAATATGAGCATTTTTGTTGACACATACAATTGCAGCGTATCTTTAACATTCAATAATCATCACAAACTCCATAGTAACTATGTATTCAACATCACATGCAGTTAAGAATAAAAATTGGCAAAAAAATCATTTTACCTTTCATAAAATACATGAAAGTTAAAGATACGCTGAACTATCCCGATCAACAATATTATGAATTGCCTTAGAAATGATTACACTGAAGACACCATATTTCAATATTATGTTGTAAAGAAATTTAAAAAGGAGTCTCACCTCAAAATATAGATCTTCTTGAACATGCATCAAATCCATTAATTAATGAATCAACATCAACAAACTGGTAATATAACTATTCACCTTTATGTTAATATAGATGATTTTTAAGACGATTTCCTATTTTAATTAGTCTCTTTCTGGCACATAGACCCATGTTATTAAAAACCTTATAGCAGAATGAGCAAATGAGTTCCAACTAATTCGCCTACCATCCATCCTTCTTAATCCCCATATTGTTTGCCCCTGCTAAATTGTATAAGTGTATTCTTAAATCTTGATAACCGTAAAAATCCTCCAGCCAGACAAAATGTCGTTCCCAATCCGACATTGAGCCTTCACGATTCAATGGACGTCGGAACATAACATATGCTTGAAAAGGTTGGGTATGTACAATTGGTTGTGGGTGTGGACGAGGCCGCCTCCCCCGAGTTCTCCATCTCCAAGGAAAATTTGGGTTAATTAATACATTTTCCTCTTCATTAAATGAAGTTGCACGTCTTGTCCAAGTTCTCCGTCTTCGAGGAAAATTGAAGTTGAAATATTGTAAATTTCTGATTCTGTAGGAAAGCGGCACATGATCTAATAGATCGACTCGTAAACCACCCAGTGTCGGGGTTCTCCGTCTTCGACGAAAATTAAAGGTGAGAAATGTAGTTAAAGGCGGCGGCGGCGGTGGTGGTGGAAGAGGAGGAGGAGGAGGAGGTATGATTCTGTAAGCCAAGAGTATATGGTATATCGGGTCTCGTGAATAGCGTTTTCGTGGAGGAAGATTATCACCCATTCTTGTTAATTTCACCGAAGTAAGATGTAATTGATTGATTTTTGGTATATGGGTAGCTTGATTTTATAGTGGTTTTAATCATAGTATGTATTTGTAACACCAACTTTATTGAAAAAGGGGGTTTACTGATTGGAGTAATGCGTTCCTCAATTTAACTGAAGATATGTGTGGTTATGCATGTATGTAAATGATACTTCGACGTTACTTTTGGAAACATTAACTTGAATGAGATGTTTAAAGATATCAAATCTATGCTATTCCATTGGGACTTTAATGCCTACTGCCTCCATCTTATTTTTTGTATCCTATTTTGACTAGTTTGTGGGCAAAATAATCAAATTTCGACCGTAAATTACATATATTATTGAAAGGTTTCTCACATATAAATGTTTATATGTCACCAAAATGACGTAAATAAAGTGAAAAACCAATATAAAACCGAAACTTTCCGTGTTAGAAATAAGGATCTTAAATAACGAGGCAGAAGGGGGGGTGAATGACTAGTTATAAAATTTTCTTCGATTTTGAAAATTGGATGCAAATATCTTATGAGAAATGATAAGTAATAAAACAACTCGAAGATATTTGGTCAACTTACATATTAATAAAGTAAATCGTTACTATATCTCCAAGAAAATCAAGGTTGATTTTCTTGGTTTCATCTTAAGTACAAGTTTTCAAGTTTGCTTACAGAGAAGAAAGGATCAAAACTCTCATTACAATATTACTCTCTATCTTCACTCACTAAGATGGGATGTGCACTCTATAAATAATGCATGGTACAACCAATTGTGCACGCTCATTTACAGTAAGTTGTCCTATCCAATACTGAGAAGACACGTTATCACTTTGCTTGGGACCATCTTCATTTTGTTAGTACCTTCATGTATCTTTAGCTGTGTGTCTTCTTTTATTTCTCTTCAAGTTAAGCTGTAGATTTGATATCTGTCTATGGACCATCTTCATGTACAAGATGTTGCAGTGATTTGTTCCCTTAATCACAGAATTGTACCTCCATTTGTCTTGTAGTGAAATTGTCTAAGTGATTATATCGTGAACTCTGATATTTTTTTAAAATCACTATATGACTTCACGATATAGTACAGATTTAGACTTCACGATATCTGAACTTCACGGTATAGTCTAAATGCTGACTTCACGATATAGTTGACATCACGATATTCTCCACTTCACGGTATAGCTTTGCACCACTTCACTATATAGATCTTCTAGAATTCACTATATTTGACTTAGAGGAGTTTCTGCACTTTATTTTCTTCAAATATTCTTCTTTCTTCTCACTACTTCCTGAACAATCTTTGATTGTGGCTGTCCTAGATAGAATTATTCCTGACTAGTATTTATAAAAATGTTGCATAGAAACTCTTAAGCTCATTATAATCATTGAGAAATCTAGAAAAGGTTACATAATAGAAGCAACAAGACAAGTACAATAAGAACCTATCACTAATCTAAATGGTAGAATCCATTTGGCCATGTAAAGTGACATTATCACTTAAGTAGGCTTATTATGATGGAATAGACATGTCATGTGCCTGACAATCTCCCCTAAATTGTGAGTAAGAATCTTAGACACAATTTCAAGTCTACTAATAGGCCTATCATTTATAAAAGATAAACAATAAAGAACTGTACTTCAAGAATAATGTATTTACTGGTAAAATTCAAAACTTGCAGCACAAGAATTTTTCCACCCTTATTTCTTATTTGAAGGTGTTATGGATGGATAACCATCTTTGACAAAATCTTTTATGGTCCTCAACACTTAAATTTCCTCTGCTGTCATCTACATCGGTTTCTTCTGCATCCTCTCAATGACTTGAATGATTGTGCTTTTGTTCTTCATAGTTAAATCTCTAGGAATCATCAGCTGACTTATGTCTAGAAGCCTGGTTCCAGACTGGTAAATCATAATTTTAGGTTTTGAGCATATTTCAGGCAGCTTTTGTGGTTGACCGTTGAGTAGGTCATTATAAAGATTCTTGTTGTTTACTCCATTCCTCTCAAATCAAATAGAGAACTGCATCAACTTTAGTGTACTTCAGGTTTACCAAGGTGTCATATTGTAGATGCCAAATAAGATTGTTATTGTTTGACACCATGACTATTTCCTTCAGATACACATTATTTACTTTCTTTGGAAGCACTGTGAAGAAGTTCACTCTTCTCTTGATTAGTTTGAGGTACTCCAAGTGATCTCTTTTGATTTCCTCCTTAAGGGCTTCTAGAAACTTCAGGAATGTTAAGTCATGATATTCATTTTGCTCAGCTACTTCATGAAGTTTGGCCTCTGTCATCAGTTCCACAGTTACTAGATTACCTTCTTTATGTACATGTACTTGACTAATAGGCTTAGGGCTCAGCATTGTGCCAGAAAAGAAAGTGCTCTGAACAATCATTGATTTTCCCTCATCATCTTTCATTTCCACTTCAGGCAACTTTATAGGTTTGACTTCCTCATTTTACTTCCTCATTTGCCTTCTCCTCTCCACTCCTTTGTTTATTCTTGGCTAATCTTGAATGCTTCTAGTCAATAGCCTTCCTTATCTCCTTACCTCTGCTCTCCTCCTTCTTCTCCTTTTCTTTCTCCTTCCCCCTTAGGCTTGTTAGTGATTTTTGGAACTGGAGCCTTTATAGGAATGTTCAAATGCTTCATGATTTGAGTAAGCATCTGCTACTGAGTGAGTAGAACATCACTAGTAGTTGTAGCAGACACCCCCACCTTCTTCAACCTTGCCTTTAGATCAGCATTCTCCTCCTTTAACTCTTGAACCCTCTTCTCCAAAGTGAGCATTCTGTCATGTAGTTGAGTAGAGGAATATCCAGATAAAGATTGTTCCTTAAGTGAATTCACTTGATCTTCAGACATCTTATGAAGAGGCACTTCAGTTGGTAGCATTTTCCATACCGATTCTTCCACATCACTCAAGAGATATCATAGATGGTTGTGGGTGAGAGATCACTGGCATAGGGTCCAAGAGACATCAAAACTCCTATCTGATCTTAGGTAGGGCACAGTGTCATGCATTGTGCCACTTGAAATTGCATCTCCTGACTAACTAATTGTGGTTTCTGGGTGGTGAGCACAGTGTCATGCATTGTGTCACTTGAAATTGGCTCAACCACAGAATAAAATTGTGGTTGAATTGGCTCAACCACAGAATAAAATTGTGGTTGATCAATGTCTAGATTTCCAGTGACCCGGTCCCCTAGTTGTGAAGAAATTTGGTGTTTAAGATCTCTGGAAGAGAAGCGGGGAAAAGAGATGATTTTGGCAAATCCTTCTAAAAGAGAATAGAAGGACTTTCAAGTTCCATATGCTCTCCACTCAGGTGTTCTCCTTGTTACCTGAGGTTGTGCAGACTCTGTATATGGTGTAGTGAGGAGACTGCTCTTTTCAATACCTGTGACTTGTTGAGAAGCCACAGATAGTAATAAGTGTGTCCCTTCTATTAAATCCAAGTCCTGTTGGGAGGAAAATGAAGTAGATTGTGTTTTTAACTTCTTTGGCCTGGTGAGAGGTGACTCAAGTTCTTCATTTTCTATACCTACATCATCATTTTCTTTGATCATCTCAATGGTTATTCTCTTCTTCTTTTTACTAACATAAGTCTTTTGAGAGACTGATGCAGTTGGCTCATTAATTATTTGGTCATTGTTTGATGAAAGAGGCTATGGAGGGTTAGTGTTGCTTGAGTTGGGCTGATTTTGTACACCTTCAGCTTGGGCAACACTTGCCACACTGAGTTTATGAAATGTTTGTTGTGTAAGTGGATATCTTCTGAACATATCACTCATATGAGGTGTTATGCACAAAGGTACATCCACTTGGTTCCAAGTTTCCAATGTTCCAATTAGAATTTTGGACATGGATTTAGGATATAAGCCAGTCTTGATGTATCTATTTTAGCATCAATAACTAATCTATCATCTCTGTAATTCAAAATAGACTAAATAAATCTAAGATATAAGATTTCAAAACCCCTACCTCTGGGAGATTTGCCCAATCTTTAACTAAGCTCCTTCATAATGACTGTTCCATCATTATTCTTCAAATTGTAGGCTAGGGCATGTGCCAGCTTCACAACAACATGGCTGATTTGATCCTAGCCAGTTTTCCTGTACATGAAAGCCTTCTGTAGAGCATCAAACATCAGTGACCACTCCTTACTCACATACTTCTTGTTAAGCATAGATAGGTTAATCCTACTACTGTATCTGATTAAATCCAAGAACTCCACTATCTGCTCATTGATGGCCTCAGCTACAAACCCTTCAGATGGAAGATCCAAAGCTTTGTTTACCTCATTCTGGTTGAAGGTGATGTTATCCCATTGATGTCACAGCTGATTTCAATCGTTGTTCACCCATCCTATAACCCAATCTTAGTACAGGTAGCTGTTCTCCATAATTCCTCCAAAATCTCCACATAGAGTGTGGGATTAGAAGTAAGATCTCCTTTGAGATATAATGAATTTAAGAAATGGACAAAGCATTTGTATTGATCTTTTATATCATTTTCTGTAGGAAAGGTTAAGTAGTTTGTGGTTTGTGGAATGATAAAGGTAGTAGGAGCTGCTTTGGGTGCCATATAAAGAAGAAGAGTAGGTTAATGAGATTTAGGTTTTGAAAGGGTTTCAAAGATGTTCAATTTATGAGTACTCGATGAAAATGAATTAAAAATGAGACTAATGCATATATAGTGAACACAATGCGGTATAGATACATAAAGTGTATATCATTGTTTACATATCATATAGTTGGGAAAATACTATATCGTCAACTGTTCACTAATTATGTAGCGTACTTTAAATTGAGTTATATCGTGAATTCTGAGAAAAGATACTATATCGCATAGTGATACATGTGCGTTTTATCCTAATATTGTCCTCATATTTGGGTTATTTTACATTGATTTGGATTTTTATTTAATAAATATTAATGTTTTATTGTAGGTATCAATGAGTTATAATAAAGGAAGGTTTGGAGTTTAAAAAATCAGATTTGGAGTTTAATTTGATTTAAAATAGGATTTTATGGGCCGCTTGCGCAATTTACACTGTTTGGGCCATGAAATTTGGATTTGCGCAGTTTACAATTTTCTGATTATTCACTTGGAGCCTTGAAATGAAGGATTTAACATTCCAGTTTCACTAACTAACCTATTAAAGGTAGTCTCATTCAAAGGCTTAGTGAATATATCAGCCAATTATTTTTCGGTCGGAACATACATTACTTGCAAAATAGTGTTGGCGTATCTATCATGTAACAGATTCTCTGCTTCCCAATTTACTTAAAGATAAATATTTTAAATACTCAGATATATTAGAAGCCAGATGCGGATATGATCCAAGTTATTCATGGAGAAGTCTATGGGGGAAAAGTCATTGCTGAAAGAAGGCCTAGTATGGAAGGTTGGTAATGGATTGAATATAAATGTATCGGAGAAGCATTGGATACTTGATAATAGGACTGCGATAATGCCATCTACGAGGCCTAATAGTAATATGAATTTGTGGGTGGCAGATCTCATTGATTTTAGCAGTGGAGAGTGGCTTGTTGATAAGGTACGCTGTATATTTTCTATAAAGGATAGTTATTTGATTATTGCTCTTCCTTTGTCTTTATAGTGGCCCAATAACAGACCATTCTGGTGGCCATAAACGAATGGCGAATACTGTAAAATCAGGTTACTGGTTAGCTCGAACTGGGCATTTAAGTACAAGAAGTGATAATACGAGTGAAAATCATGAATATAGCTGGAAGGGAATATGGAGGATGAATGTTTCACCAAAGTTAAGGCATTTTTCATGGAGAGCTTGTAAGGGAAATCTAGCTGTAAAAGAAAAACTGTTCCAACGACATGTAGATAGTGATACTTTTTGCCCGATATGTAGTGCTGAGTTAAAATCTATTCTACATTCCCTTTTTAAATGTAAACCTGCGCTGATTATATGGCAACCGTGTGAGCTTGTACATGTGCTACGTGAGGCACCAACTTCGTCGTTTGAGGACAGATGGCTATGGTGCAAAAAAAGCTAGCTGCAAAAGAGCTACAGATTGTAGCATCTCTTAAGTGGGCTTCATGGGTGTGTCGCAATTAACTTTTGTTTGAACAAGAATTTCCAGGTTTCAGGCTAATTGCAATGGGTTTTGTAAGGTTATATAAAGACTATTGCTCTTATGCGAAAAAATGTCTTCAAGCCGATTATTAGAAGAAACATCAACTCTCCGAATTCCTAGACATCCTCCCTCAGGTTGTGTCAAAATTAAAACAAATGCATACTTTATTCAGAATGTGGCTTGTGCGTTTTGGGTAGTGCTTTGACATGAACGAGGAGAGCTATTGGTCACATCAGTTAAGAGAACAGTGGCAGGTTGTGTAGAGATGGCGGAGGAAATGGCTGTTAGATATAAGATACAAATTGCTATAAGATTTGGTTATCAGAACATTATTATTGAAACAGATTCGTGGAATATGGCAAACAATGTCAGAGGTTGGAAGGCTGGCTATGTGCTCCGATTTATCTAATCTTTGAATGAAAGTGACTAATTACCGCATGTAATCATATAGGGAGTTGTTACTTAATTTGGGTTAATGCTTTAGTCACATATAAATATATTGGTTAGACTTAATCGGGTGATTATGACACCACTATCAATTGAATGGGCGCATGTTGGGATGGTTTAGGTACATGGAGATGTGGCTTAGACTATTTTTGTATCTATATTTAACATGTAGAGCTTAGGCTAGCGACAAGTGGCTAATAATGAAAGTAATGCAATTTATTGAATAGGTTGATAAAAAAACATCATATGTTTAAAACATCTTTTGCACTTTAGTCATTACAATCTCTCACTATTATATTCACAAAGACTATTGAGACAGTGTTGTATTGTCATTTTTCCTTTAGTACAATTCTCGTGCGAATGATAACCTTCTTGTTGAGGATACTACTATAAAATGTGCACTTCGTGTGTTGGTGATTTCCTATAGGTAATCCGCCCTTCATGATATCGTTTTGAGCATACTGAAAATCAAAAGGTTGGTGAATGGTTTAATTATTTAAGGAAAGATGTAAAAGAATCTTGATCGAGTCCACAACTGAATGTTAAGACAATTCTATAATTAAACCTCGTGTGCTAAAAAATGTTCAAAAACCCATTTTTAAAAATTTAGAAGTTGAATTTGATGAAGAATCTTTGCTCATCATGATAGATACTTCTTGATGAAGGTGTTGACAGTAAATTGTCTAGTGACAGATTTTGTAAAAGCCTCCTTGAGAGAAACTTTGCCAAACAGTCAGAAAGAATGTCCTAAAGCTACCGTCAAGAGTGCTAAGACAATTGCTTCAAAAGCTATTGTCAGTAACAATTCCAAGATAGTAACTTCTAAACTTACTGTCAAGGTAACGATTAAGACAGTAAAATTAAAAATACGGTCAATGAAAGCATGGCAGCATATTCGAAACATATTGTCAACTCAGGAAATGAAGGCAAGAAAAATAGAAATGGCAAGGCAGAAATTAAGAAAAAGAATGAATATGCTTATGTTAGGAACGCCTCCTATAAAACTTTATAATAAATGTGGTTCCTCTAGTAACTTGATTCATGTACATAATAGATAAATATATGTTATTAACAATATTGCATCTAAAAATGGTAATTTGCACAGAATTCTTTTAATGCAAAGAAACAAAATGTTTGTGGTAACACTGATTGCATGTCTTGTAAATAAATGTCATGAGAATATATTTTAACTTTCCTATTTCTTCAATTGGAAAATGTTCATAAATGCCATTTGTTAACAACCAACCTGAGACTCATGGTCCTTCTAATATTAGAAAGAACAAATCACCATTGGGTGATCATGGGAGTCAAGAAAGAAAAGATTGATGAGAAAAAAGTGAAAATGATGATGATATAACTGTAACTGAAAATGCAAGACCAAACAAGGTTTAGGTACCAAATGCAACTTAATCTCATTCAAATTGTATGGAAAATAGAAAAATAAAAGAGTCATGTGAATCATTAATAGTGATTGTTTTAGGAACATGATTGGTGATAAAGCCCTCCGATAACTTTTGAAGATGACATGAAGTTTAATATTGTGGGATATGACAAACTGGAAGCTGAAAATGTCAACATTGATAACAATGCTCTTTTTGAAGGACTCATGTATAACTTGCTCAACGTGAGCCACTTCTTGACAAAGGTTACAACGTTGATTTGGTACAATTGGTTGTTAATCTCATTATAATTGTATGAAAAATAGAAAATAAACTATTAATCTCATATTAATAGTATGGAAAACAAAAAATATAATAAAGTCGTGTGGATCACTAATAGTGATTATTCTAGGGACATGACTAGTGATAAATCCCTCCAATAACTTTTGAAAATGACTTGAAAGGTAATATTTTGGAATATGGCAAACTGGAAGTTAGGAAGGTCAACATTGATAATAATGCCCTTGTTGAAGGGCTCGTGCATAACTTGCTCAGCATGAGCCAATTTTTTGACAAATGTTACAAAGTTAATTTTGGTACAATTGACTGTTAAGTCACTCATAAGAAGTCAGAAAGCCTAACTCTCAAAGGATTAAGGAAAGGAATCTTATTTGTTTGAGACCTGGATTCATCAAAGAAAGACAAAGTCTACTATTTCTACAGTAAAGATACAACAAATGAGATTTGGTTATGGCACAAGAAACTATCACACTTAAATTTAAATATAATAAATCGTGCAGATATGTTGACTAAGGTAGTTACTAATGAAAAGTTGAAGTTTTACATAGCTCCAACTAGCCTTCAGATTGATCTTTAGATTGATTGATGAGAATGCGCTGTACTAGTTAGAGTTATTGATTAAAGTATTGGATGTTACTAGGCTTACAAGAACGAAGCGAAGATGTAGTCAAATTCCAACTCGAAGATTGTTAAGTATGCGGTGTCTTGATTATTGAGGGCCCTGAGCATGTGGAGGACCCTTGAGCCAAACAACTTGCACTCATTTTTTGTGCCTATGATCCTGAGCCGCACACTCAAGATCCCCGAGTGTGGGATTTTCAGATTTAGCCCATAGGATGAGATTGACCCAGTTTCTTCTATTATAAATATTTACTTATAATTGTAGAACCCTAACACAACACAATTACGAGAGAGCAATACAAAATTAGTGCGGCTTGTGGAGTTGAAATTTCTAAACCATGTAAATCTTTATCTTGTGTGATTGTCGTTTATAATTTTCTTATTTTTCTTTATTAGCTTCGAGTTTTGCTTTTGTTGTTGTATACTCAGTAGTTAATTGTTGTTGCAAAGTCCGAGTTTCTTATCATGAAATAATATACAAATATAATTAATAATGAATGATGGATTTCAGAAATTTAAGACTACGGTTCATATAAATAATATTCGTACACGTTATTATTATATAAAAGCCACAAAAAATACATGAGCAAAGGGCTTCAAGGTCTAAATTATTTGAATAGAAAGCCTTGATGAGAATTTGTAATATTAAATTCCATCAATATATTTTCAAGCAGGTACCTAAGGTCCCATCAAACCCAATATGTTATATTCTTATATATAATAAATGTAAAAATGATCTTATCCAAAATTTTGGTCCTGACGAATAATGTAAAAAATGACCATTATATCATGATATAAAGAGATGATAGCATTGGATCTAAAAAGGAATATTCTATATTTTCATGATTTACACAAAAATAAGATGGTATCCTTAACAGAATAAAATATTTAATGTAAACATTATAACTGTCTTTTCTCTTCAGTTTATGGATAATTTTAGTTAAATGATAATTTTTAAATCATCACTAAATTAAAGAATATTTCGCGAGTTCTGCATCGAGTGTAAAATCGTCAAAATCTGATTAATAGATCTCTAAGGTAGAGCGAAAATAAAATATGGAATACTTAATTCGAAATTTGTAACTGTCTTTTTTCTTAAGTTTCTGGATAATTTTAGTTAGATGATACTTTTTAAATTAACACTAAATTAAATGTTATTTCATGAGTTTTGGGTGGGCTGTAATATTATTTCAGTAAAGCTATGACCCGAAATTTTTATTAAAAAATAATAGAAAATTAAATATGATGAGAAATTGAATAAAACAAGTATTTATAACTAGCATGTTAATATTGAATAAAGAGATAAAATAATTAAAGGCTTGATACACAACTTACTCACGTAATTTATGTGAGATACGAAAGGTTTTTAGTTTAAATGCATGGGAAACTTTTGTAATCGTAGAACTTATTTGAAAAATTACATTTGTGCTATTTAAATGGACTATATTTATGGACCATTTTTTCTTTAATTGATATCTAAAAGAACCAATAAAAAAGAATTTAATCTGTTTATGATTTTTAATGTGACTACTTATTATAATAATATTATTAGGTAAATAGAATTTTTATTATAATAATGAAATTTAAAAATATTATTTTTATTGACTTTTGAAGATATATGAGATATATGTAATCCTTAATTTTATATTATTTACACTCATAAAGAAATCTTGAAATATTGATTTTCATTGATTTTTGAAGGTAAATGAGATTTATGTAGTCATAGTAATTTATATTATAGTATCACACTAATTATATTATTTAAAAATTTTGGTATAGCATATTTTTCTAAAATAAAATCTAAACCATATGATTGTCATGTTATGAAATTTTATCATACCATATTATGTTCTATTTCTAACAGGAGTAAGATGGATAAATTTAAGGCACTAGTTAAAAGTTGGATACTCACATATAACATATTAAAATTATATTTAATTTTACGTTTATATTATGTTATTAAAATAAAAATATTGATAATTTTAATAACAAATTTTTTCATTATTAATTAACTTAACTATGGTAACAATGTGCAACGAAAACCAATCTTTTATATTTGTGTAGAATTTATAGTAATTAATTTTTTTCTCTCTTTTTTCAAGTACCATAACCATTAGTCATAAACAAAAATAAAATAAAGTTGGAGGACTACCTAGTCTCCACAACAAGAGATATATTAACTTTTATTATTAACTTTATTACTAGTTAAATTTTATATGAGATTAATTTAGAATTTTGTTTTTCTAAAATGGTCTATTTAATTTAATTTCTTTTAAAATTTAAGATATCAACATTAATAATGTGAGTGGTTATTTATAAAATATAATCAAATCTATGTTATATAATTTTTGTGTTATTAAAAATGAAATGCATTAAATAAAATTGTATAGCTATTGAAATATTTGGGTTACATAATAACAAAAAAAAAAATCTCGGGAATACCACCCAATAGAAATATATTACTTTAATAACGAAAATATGAAGTATTTATTATTTTTGTGTAATATTTATTTGTTAGAATTGAAAAACCAATATAACTAAAATAGAAAAACCAATATAACTTTAGGATTAATATATTTACAAAGGAGGTCTAAATTTTAAAACTTAAAAATAAAAAATTGTAGTCTAATGAATCATTTGTTGAATCTGAACAATATTTTCTCAACCATTAAAATTCTGAACAAGTAACAAATCTAAATACTAATGACTGATGTCATTTGGTAAACAAAACGTAAAATAATCTGAATGATTAAAAGTTTCGGATTATTTAATATTTATTATTATAGCTGTACATAGTTATATATGTATTAATTATTTAATATTTATTATTATTTAATCTATTTGAATTTAAATATAATTGGATTGTTTATATGTTACAAAAAAAACCCAAATTTACCACATCAAAACCTTATTTATTTTCGATTTCTTATAATTATTCTTTTACGATTCTCTAATTTACTTCATCAAATTTTAAATTTATTTCTACCAATTAATTAAAATTTTCAAGTAAAACACATTATCTTCTCTATTTCTTCTAACTAAACCCCTTTCTTTTATAAAAATAACATGGACGATTATTTAATAAAATAAAAAATTACTAATAAACAATCAATTATCATTTTCAACTAAAACTCATTATCAATTCAATAGAAATTAATAATATATTAAAATTTTCAATTTGAATGAAATTAAAAAATAATCTATACTATTATATTAAAGACGAAACATTGAAAGTTTTGGTAGTTTGGTACTTGGTACTTGGTACATGCTGTATTTACTAAATTACCCTCACTAATTGTTATACAAATCAATTGCTCATTTCAACTAAAACATGTTACCATTTTTATTTTTCCCAACTAAAATATCTCATTTTCCAAAAATATCATATGCAATTATATTTAATAAACATGTTACCATTTTTATTTTTCCCAACTAAAATATCTCTTTTTCCAAAAATATCATAGGCAATTATATTTAATAAAATAAAATGTTATAATTACTAATAACCCATATTTTAATCATAATTAGTTTATATAAACCGATTACCTTTTTCAACTAAAATATGTTACCTTTTTTATTTTTCTTAACTAAAACAAATTTTTTCCAAAAATATAACAAGAAAATAAATTTAATAAAATAAAATAAAATATTATCTATCTATACTTACTATATTATAATAGACGAAATATTAAAAGTTTTGGTTTGGTTTTCAGACTTTTAATTTAATGATAAAATAATTATTACCAATAACTAACCGATTATCTTTTTCAATTAAAATACCAATTGCCTTTTTCAACTACAACACGTTCCCTTTTTTATTTTTCCCAAATAAAACAGTTCTTTTTCTATAAATATCTTGTGCAAATCTATTTAATAAAATATAACAATAATATTATAATTATTAATAACTAACCAATTGCTTTTGACTAAAACACATTATCTTTTCTAATTTTTTAAAAC
>PHNY01208438.1:382-11995 GCA_003724115.2 Anethum foeniculum | reverse complement strand
TTAGATTTGACTTGCGATTAATACAAATATACAGTCCTTGAGGAACGATAACTGGTAATTACTACTATATTACTTGTTTGCGATTGTGTACACTTGCACATCATAATTTTAAGCAACAACCTACCCAAGGTCCCCACACGCAAAGGCAATCCAGACACACGTCAACCTCAGAAAGACACACGCCAATCACAGAGAGCACCTGGGGACGTGGTATCAATCCAAGACGTCCACGTGCCCAGGGTCTAGAAGGTTCCAACGGCTAAGATAATAGGTACTAACCCCACAACCCTAATTGAGGGCCTATAAAAGGTCCCCAAAAAGGTGATTTTGGGGTTACATTCTCTTTACTATTTACGCAGCACTACTTTAATAATTCTTTTTCTACCCTTCTTCTCCAAAGCCTACTCTTACTCTCACGCCGGAGTTGCCGCGGGGTCCACACCCCCCTCCGATTCTGTTTTGCAGGGTCACTTCCCAAGTCATTAAGCCCAATCTCGCAATTCGGATTCGGAGCCCAGGAGAGTCATGACCCAGGTGGAGAAGACCGGGGCCTAAATTGGAGTTATCAAATACCATGTCATAGACCAACTCTTCCAACACCTTAAGTTATTAGAAGTCACTAAATATGGGTGATGTAAAGTGTAAACAGCAAAACGTAAACGTGTAATTTTGTCCGGTAACTTATAGGTGCCATCAGAGATTGTGTCTACTTAATATCGTTGTCCTTGATTTTGTAGACTTCTAAAACAAGTGTTTGCATTGTGATAATATCGTATACTTGCATGGGATGATTTCAAATTTTGTTTTTTGTTACCAAAACTTCGACAATGCAAGATTGTTCATTTCTGTTGTCCAACAGGGTCATTTCTTCTGTGAGAGGTGAACTAGGATTGAAGTTGTTCCTCAAACATCACAACGAAAGTGTTCAGGGTCATCAGCTGTCCCATGTTTAACCAAATTGGCTACTGAAGATCCAAAAAGTTGCTTGGAAAAGGATGAAAATTTGAAAAATAAACCTGAGAATGTTCTTGATGCAAGACGAGGCTTCAGAAGTTAATGATGAAAAAAAAATCTGCAGCATCAACATAATTTTGGTTGCAAGAACATAAACAACTTGGTTGGCACAGAGAAAATGTATTTGGTTGAAAGGTTTTTAAACTTGACTGAGGGAGTAAGTATTTCTGGGTCAGTTCGGGGTCCTCAGGATGAAGTTGACAATTTTGGTTCTTTGAGGTTTGGTGAAACTCAACCCACATATACATCCTCTATGTATAAAAATAGATCTAGACACATAAAAGCTAATTCATGGCCTCAATCCAAGCGGAGAAAGATTGAGGATCAACAAACAAATTATTTCTCTACCCCCTCCCCCCCAAGCTTTAGAGTACAAAGGCTTCATCATATTCAAGTGGAATATGTAAGTAGTCATTCAGTGACTAGTGAGGATGTTTTTGATGGTGACTCAAAGCTTCCAGCATTTTACTCTTCTCATGAGCAGAATGTCAGTGAGAGATCGGACTTGTTAATAAGAAGATGGAGTGTCATTTGATAGATGAAACTTTGTGTTCGCCGATGCTCAAAAGGCAACAAGTGGTAATGTTCTTTCCTCCTGTATTTAAATTATTGTTCAAGTTATAAAGAGAACTATATATCATGATGGTATATCTCTAACAGTCACCTATGTGAGTATACTTTCTTTGTGGTTGTTGGCGAATTGACAAAAGCTACAGGTTCATTATAGTTTATTTATGTTTGAACATCTATTAAGAACTAGTACTGCTATCAGATATTTGGTTTATGTACTGGTCTTGCTTGCCGATGTGCTGTATACCACAGGTTCATTTATACACGTATGTATGTATGTATGTCTATATGTATGTATGTGTACTACATATGTATTGTACGTAACGAGTGCTATACAATTATCTGCTAATATTTATATTATTAGTATAATCATGTGATAGACACACTCACACTGTCACACTATCAGATACACATGTTTCATGTAAAAATAGTTCTAGGGCCTCTTTAGCAAACAGGTCACTTATCAACTTATCGACTTATTTCAAAAAAAAATTTCATATTTACATGTTGATTTTTAGATTTAAATATTTAAGTAGAATTTAGTATCTCTTATATGCAAAAACTTGTCAGAAATAAGTAACTTATTTCTGACAAATAAGATTTCCCAAACAGGCACCTAGTATATGCTTCCCCTCAATGTGCCATTCTGTCTCTCAAATGCTTTTTGTAAAAGCTAGACTTTACAGCTTAAAGTCATTGTCAATAATTTGGATATCATAAGATTATAATCTCCATATATGATATCACACAGTTTTAAATACAAGTATTATCTGTAGGTACAAAATTTTTATATCTTTCATGCAAAAGTATCGATTTCGTAATAACCATAAATAAGGTTAAATAGTGTTTTAGTCACTTGCAATTGGGTCATCCAACTCAAAAATCTTTCAATCACATCATTGTACACTTAAAAATTTTCATTCAGGTCACTGGCCGTTACATTTCATTAAAAATTGGACGGAAATCTGACTAAGCTTGGTGAGTTGGCTTAAATAAATCCATCATGGCATGTAAAGTCAGCTAAAGTAGCGTTTTGGTCACTCAACTGACCACAAACTTGCAATCGGGTCATCAAACTCAAGAAACTTTCATTCAGGTCAATGACCATTACATCCGTTAAAAGCTGAAAAAAGAAACCGAACAAAGAGCTCTCCTGCAACATCTCTTTTCTCTATTAAAAAATTTCAAAACTTATAAACAAATGCAACAAATACAAACACATAACATCAATAGTTTCATCCACAAAAACTTAATCCTTGTTAATTTCTTGTCATTTTATATATCTTTAGGCCATTTTGGAAAGCCTCAGCAAATTTTTGATGGGTTTTTCCACAATGACCTAAAGATATATAAAATAACAAGAGATTAATAAGGATGAAGTTTTTGTGAGTGAAACTATTTATGATAATGTGTTTATATTTTTGTTAAGAGGTGTTGTAGTAAAGCCCTTGATGTTGTTGTAGGAGAGCTTTTCGTTCGGTTTCTTTTCAGTTTTTAATGGTTGTAATGTTCAGTGACCTGAATGAAAATTTCTTTAGTTTGATGACCAAATTGCAAGTTTCGAGCCAATTGAGTGACGAAAGTGTCACTTTAGTTGACATGCCCCGGTGGATTTATTCAAGCCACGTCATCAAACTCAGTCAGCTTTCCGTCAAATTTTTGATGGAATGTAACGGTCAGTGACCTGAATAGAGTACAATGATGTGACTGAAAGTTTTTTTAGTTGAATGACCCAATTGCAAGTTTCATGTCAGTTGAGTGACCAAAACATCATTTAACCCACCATAAATATATGAAATGGAGTATTATGATGGTGCAGGCGACAAATATTTGACCGTTCATATATGTACTTGGTCTGCAAGATATGCTCGTGGATGGGTCACGGAAGGGAGGTGAAAGTATTTGTATCAAACATCGTTTGTAGCTTTAAAGAGAAAATAATTCATTCTAGAAATGTTGCTATTTTTCTCCTAGTATAAAGATAAAGACCATGATGATCTATTGTTGCATATAACTTCCTCTGATACAAAAAAAAAAAAAAAAATTCATGTCTTTTTGTCCTTTGTTCTTTGGGGATTGTTGTTAAACTAATGTGGTTTCCAGGAGGGAGAATTTGGTTTCGAGGAGCAAATTAAGGTTGTAGAGACCTATTCCGCATCTGAACATGAAGAGCTAGGACCATGCTTTTTATCAAGTTTGAGCAAACAGTCAACCAAAGATTTACAAGGTTCCTTTGCTGAGGATTATACTACATCACATCTTGCTGCAAATAATCTGTGCGAGCAGCACAAACTTCAGAAGATCTTTCATGTCGGAAATGCTGATGACCTGGCTGATGGCGATATTTTGACTTCTACTAGGAGTGCGTTGATAGGAGATAGCAATTCTATTCTTGAAGAGAGTAACCCAGTTGGCTCACCATGTAACAAGGAGCTTGCTTTTGACCAGAACTTACGAGCCAATGAGGGATTTGTTCTGAATGAACGTTCTGATAATAAGGAGCTGGACAGTAGCAGAAATGGAATTGATTTTGGTGAACTAAATACTACATGTACTTCGATTGAACGTGCTAGCATTCTGGAGCAGATTTGCAGAACTGCCAGCATGTGTACCCCTTTATCTCATTTTTCATCTACGTACAAACCACTGAAAAATGAAGATCTATTTGTATCTTTTTCAAATGGACTTCTTGCGAACACCAATATCACATGTACCTTACCTCTTGGTGATGATGCCAGCAAACAAATACGGGCTACTTCTGCAGATGAAGCAGACTTTGGTCTGCGAGCGATGCTATCCCCTGATTGTCTGCCATTTTCTGTTGCTCGACATGGCTGGAATTCAAAAGATTCTAATACAACTCCTGACGGAAAGTACTGTAAAAGGATACCATCAAAATTTAAGAGTTCAGAGAAGCTACTGGGCTCCAATCCTCGACACCTTGACTGTTTAATGTTTGCAGAGAAAAGTGGAAGCTATATATATCTAATGTACGCTGTCAGCTTCTTGCTTTGCTACCTTTCGTTATCATTTCATATCATGCCACCTTCCTGTCTTCATTATTTGTGCATGTTCTATTTCATTGTCGTTTGGCCATAGTCACCCTGTAAGTTTGCAAGACACAAGTTAATAACTAGAATACTGGCGAAGCCTTTGAGTTTTTTTTTGCCAAGTAAGCCTTTTGAGTTAAAGAGCCTTCTCCTTCAATTTTGTATACTTGGTTATTCTGTGTAAACTAGTGGATGTCCCTCTTTTCTTGGTAAGAAGAGGCCAAGGGTTCAAGCCTATTTAAATTTTGCATTCGACAATTACTACAAAAATAAAAGGAACTGGACAAGTTATATGTTTAATTTGATACAGGGGGGGCCTTGGTGTTTTGAAGGTGAAGGTCCATACCATGTTCTTCAACCATGCATGTGTATGCACATCCATGTTGAAGCTTATATTTGACAGTGATATGTTAAAAATATCACCCCCTTGATAAATAAAAGCGAGAAATATGGTTGGCCATCGGCTACTTTGGATATTTTGGTTCATATTTTTTCTTTTTTTGAACTAGTATTAGTATATGAGGAGAATCATGATTAAGAATGTGTGTTTTATGATATATTACAGCTTCAGAAAGCAACAGTGGAAAAATGGAGCTGAAGCAATATAGTGAGGATGACGAGATTCAAGCTTCATAACTTCTGCCATGATTGGGTCTGTATAGTATAAAACTAGAAGTATGAATGTATAGTGAGGATGACGAGATTCAAGCTTCATAACTTCTGCCATGATTGGGTCTGTATAGTATAAAACTAGAAGTATGAATGTATATCCGCCAAGTATGATCGTGTATATGTTTCATATGCAGTATTATGATTTCTCTTGAGAGAACAATTTTAACCATAACCATACCCTGTGATTAGTAGTTGTTAAGGGAAGCTTCCTCTCACTGTATCTGAAAGCTTCCGAAAACATCACATAACTCACTTTGTTTGACATCTAGGTCTATGTTTTTGTTAAGGGAAATATTCTCAGGAATCATCAAAGATTGCAGAAGCAGAAGATATATATAATAGAAACCAGTGTATTGTCTTATAGAGTACACTATATCTATAACTGATACAACCTTATCTGTAGGGCATTAGCAAAATATTAAAAGTAGGTACACTGCAAGTCTATAACGGCTACTTTGGAGGTGTGAATCAAAAAGGTTGAAATTGAAGTTTGGGCACATGGTCTTCAGTGCAATTATTGGAAGTATTATCTGGGGCAGTGTTCCTTATATTTTCAGGCTCCCCGCGGGCGCGGCTCATTCTCCAACTTTAACGTAAGATCACCATCATTTCTTTTTTTAACTTTTGAGCTATTTAGATCAAGTAATATGTTCTACTAAGTTTTAGTAGCATATTTTAATATTCATGTCCACTTTAGAAAAAAAAATTATTTCAAATTAGTTGTCCACTTTAATTTTTAATAGAATTTATATTTCCAAAATCAACTCTAGCTCACATGTTATTAATTTATATTTCCAAGATAACTACATGATGCCACATATTATATTCAATTAATACAAGTATAACTTTTTCTATCAACATTCACATTTCTTAATATGTGTAATTTTTTGAAAGTGGACATTTATTTTGAAACAGAGTGAGTATTAATTAAGATCTACAATAATTAATCAGAGATATTAAAACCTCTAAATACATTTAATTAAAAAAAAAGAATCAATAGATTAAAATATCATTTTAAAAAAAGAGATGCAGAGGACTATAGTATCTATTTTATTTTACTTGAATTAACCTATTATGTATTTTCCAACTAAATAAGACTGAAAAACGATTGATACAACATATACATAAAAATTATTGTCATCTTGAAAAATTTATGTTTGATAACAACCGGATGCTACTTACCGTGTCCTGTAAAAATAATAATCATCTTAAAGAAAGATGAAACAAAGCAGAAACCAAGAACATATCACGTGGCCTAATCAACGGCCTACTTTGACTTAATTCTAAGACAAATCCGGTACAAAGTGGGCCCCAAGGCATCCTCACAGTGGCGCAACAAAGATGAACGCACCCAAACCCCAATATTCACTTGGATGATGATGACTCGGTGTGTATCTATCTCTAGATGTGGTGTACTGCGTAATGTGCACAACCACACTAAAGATTAGTAATTCAACAATTTCTCATCCCATCAAAATTTTCTTTACCGTTAATATTGTCTTCTAGTTTCAACTATTTCATCTACCTCTTTTTTTGCTTTTTATTGTAAAAGAAGAAGCGGCCCATTTTCCAACCGTTTAAACCCCATTTTTCCCACCATCTCCACCTCCTACTTTCTTGGTATTATTATACTTACATTTCCAACAACTCAGAATCACTCCTTTGATCTTTCTTCAACCATGTTCCTCTTTTCTTCTGCAACAACCCCTTTGATTTTCTTGATCATCTTCTTGTTTTTCAAGACCACACCTGCCCAAGAAAATGTGAGTTTCAACTTCCCATCATTCACTTCTCTTCGAAACCTCACTCTCCTCGGTGACTCTTATCTCCGTGATGGCGTTATTGGACTCACTAAACAACTTGGTGTTCCATCATCAAGCTCAGGCACCATCATTTACAATCACCCTATTCAATTCTCTAATCACACTGCTTCTTTCTCCACTTGTTTCTCTTTTTCTATTAATAATCTCAATCCGGGCTCCTTCGGAGATGGGCTAGCTTTCTTCATCTCTCCTGATAATCAGACTTTAGGTAGCCCCGGTGGGTATTTAGGCCTTGTCAATTCAACTCTGCTCACTAAGAATAAGTTTGTTGCTATAGAATTCGATACTCGACAAGATTTGCATTTTAATGACCCTGATGAGAATCATGTAGGATTAGATATTGATAGTCTTACTTCTATCAAGACTGCTGATGTTATTACTATTGGGATTGATCTTAAAAGCGGGAATTTGATTACAGCTTGGATTGATTATAAACATGTTCAAAAGATTTTACAGGTTTTTTTGAGTTACTCTAGTAGTAAACCTTTAGAGCCAGTTTTGGTAGTGGATATTGATCTTTCTGAGTATCTTAGAGAGTTTAAGTATGTTGGGTTTTCAGCTTCTACTGAAGGAAGTACAGAAACCCATCTTCTTGAAAGTTGGAGTTTCTCGACGTTTGGGCTCAAGTCGGTTAAGCCAAGATTTCCCCCTCATAATGTGTCTGATAATTCTGTGATTATAAGTCCTCCGATGATTCCGGCTTCTAGGGAAGATACTAAACATCATAAGAGGATTGGCTGGGGTCTTGGGATTGCGGGTCCTGCGTTCTTTTGCGTTTTTCTTGGCCTGTTTGGTTATATTTCTGTTAAGAAATGGAAGGGGATGAGAATGGATAAGTCTATCAAGGCTGAGCTTGTGACAGGTCCTAGACAATTTAGTTACAAAGAACTAAAAGTTGCTACTAAAGGGTTTCATTCTAGTAGGATTGTGGGTCATGGAGCATTTGGCACCGTCTACAAGGCCTTTTTCATGTCATTGGGTACGATGTCCGCGGTTAAAAGATCGAAGCATTCTCATGAAGGTAAAAGTGAGTTTCTTGCTGAATTGTCGATTATAGCTTGTTTGAGGCATAAGAATTTAGTTCAGCTTCAAGGCTGGTGTGCTGAAAAGGGTGAATTGTTGCTTGTCTATGAGTTTATGCCTAATGGAAGTCTTGATAATCTGTTGTATCCAGATTCTGAACAAGGGTTCATACTGAAATGGTTACACAGATATAATATTGCTGTCGGGCTGGCCTCTGTTTTGACTTATTTGCATCAAGAATGTGAGCAACAAGTGATTCACAGAGACATAAAGACTAGTAACATTATGCTGGATGCAAATTTTAATGCTAGGCTTGGAGATTTTGGGTTGGCAAGGCTGATGGATCATGACAAGAGCCCTGTCTCGACACTGACTGCTGGAACGATGGGGTACCTGGCTCCTGAGTATCTCCAGTATGGAAAAGCAACTGAGAAAACTGATGTTTTTAGCTATGGTGTCGTTATACTTGAGCTGGCCTGTGGAAGGAGGCCAATTGATAAGGAAACAGAAGGTCAGAGAATGGTGAATTTGGTTGATTGGGTTTGGGGATTGCATTCTCAGGGAAGGCTTGTAGAAGCTGTTGACAGACGCTTGAATGGCGAGTTCACTGTGGAAGAAGCAAAGATGTTGTTGCTTGTCGGTCTGAGCTGTGCTAATCCAGATAGTTCTGAGAGGCCTACAATGAGAAGAGTGTTCCAGATTCTTAATGGCGAGGCAGAGCCTATGTTGGTGCCAAAGATGAAACCAACTCTCTCTTTTTCTAATCATTTGCTATTAAGTCTTGAGGACATTGTTTCTGATTGTGAAGAAAGCCAGACCCCGGAGCGCATCTTGGAGATCAATGTTGTATAACCAAAGCAAAATGCAAGTAGTCCTAGTCCTTTATTCTTTCATTATTCTATAGAAGGAATCGTTTGTATCACAGCTAAGGCAGCTGGAAGTTGTGATAGTTCACTGGTGCAAGTTCAAAGCATCAATGAACTGTTTTTTCTTTACTGTATCTTGAATACTTTATACTAAAGGTTTGTCCCAGATTAGGTTTATCTTGTTTACATGTTAATCTAGTTATTTTTTTATACAAAATATTATAAATGTAAACTTGTACGCAGAGCTTTTGATTTTAAATGAAAATATATGTGCAGTAGACCAAATATCTCATGTTTTTAGATTTCTTGATGGTTCCTTAAGGTTGGCTGATATTAAGACGTCTGTGCAGGTTATTTTCAAGATCTTTTCTGTCAGAGGCCCTGGACTGTAGATTATGCTTTCATAATTTTTGTATGAACAATATGCATTAATTTAAAAAAAAAAAAAAAGCAAGATATCGTCTATTTGTTTATTTATTATTCTTATTTCGACAGTTTTGTAGCATAACTAATGTCCATAACTGCATTGAGATTTTGCATAACCTACATTATATGTATCCCGAAGACAGTTATGCTACAATTATTCATATAAAATACATTCTAAACTATCAAATTAAATTAAAAATATTCTCATTTCATAAATTATTCTCAGAATATATAAAATTGTTCCGGTGGTATTGATTTTTAAACTATCAAATTAAAGTAATTTATATAAAAAATTATGTAAATACCAACATTTTCTTTATCAATAAATCTTAGCATACATCCTTAAATACTACAAACTCACGTAGGAAAGACACGTACACCCATCTCTTCTTTTCTTCTTCTTTGTGTTGATTATGTTTTTTCTTTTTATGTTGGTTATCTTACTTATGAGTTATGTATGAACCGTACTAGAATGTGCACTATAAATTAATAAATTTACATATCTCCCAACTTTTTTAATTAATAAATATTAATTTTGCAAAAATAAATTTACATATCTCCCAATTTTTTTCATTAATAAATATTAATTTTGCAAAAGAGGTTGTGTTTGTTGATAAATGCTACTCGCTCGGTCCTATTCAATTCTATACCATTTTCTATGTGGTAAAGATTTATAATATAAAAATCCAACAACATCCACTACTTTCCTCCACTACACCCACTTTATATATATAATATTAACCGGTCCCACCACCTTACACAATTTTCTTACTTTTTCTCCTTAAATTACATTTTTTATTAACCTCCTGCTCAAACCAAATGTATATTACTTCATGGAATTACTCCATGGAAGGGAGGGAGTACATTTTTACTCATTTTTATATGCAATTTAAATTTTTTATAATTCTTTTTCTTATTCATTAATTTGTAACTTCCAAGATGAGTGAGGTATAGAATAAAATTTAACAAATTAGATGTGCCGGAAATTATTAAGAAAGATTTCTTAAACATTTTTTAATAATAAAATATATATTTATCATATAAAAAAAGTGGACCAACTAAGTAATTCAAAATTATTTTAAATAGTTGTAAGTTTTTTTATAACATTAAGGTATTGAACGTATTATTTAAAAAATTTGTTAATGCAAAAAAAAATTGTTATAACACGTAAAGACTTTGATTTACATAAGTAAACTTGCTTTCTTATATATAACAAATAATTTAGTCTTAAAAAAGTTATGATTTTTTTATTTATTCTTAAACTAGACTAATAAAAGATTTCATAAATCTTTATTTAACCTTAAATTAAATTTATAAAAAATCATATTTTTTATGTAATCTTTAATAAAAAAATTATAGAAAGTTTAATTAAAAAATTAATTTTAAAAATTTAATAAAATTTTAAGACTAGTTAAATTATTCAATCTATATAAAAAAGATAAATTTACTCAAATAATAAAAGTCTTTTTCTCTATTATACAACAGATTGTTTTGTATCAACAAATTTATAAATGATAGACTCAATACCTTAAATTTTTCAAAAAAATATATTTACAATTAATTTTACTTTTTTGAACATAAATATCTTAATCTTTTTTTTTCCATAATGCTCTTATATGAGTTTGTGAAGAATTAAATTAATGTAACATAATTAACAAGAAAAAAAGAGGTGGGTGTACGTGTCTTTCCTAGAATGTCGGTAATAAGTTTGTAGTGTTTAAGTATGTACGCCAAGATTTATTGTTTCTTTATATATCTGATGATCAACACAAAACTCATTTCCATAAGCCTGGACCCAAAGAAAAACCCACCTTTAACGTGGAATTTTATTTCTCGTTTGTAGCTTCCAATTTCAGAATCCTGCCTCCTAAACGAATAGTAACTACATGAAGCTGGTAAGTAACTACCAGTTCCCACTTTGCTCTCCGCTCACCGAAAAACTTGCATGCACTTTGTTGACGGAGGAATTTGGTAATAACAAAATTTGAGGTACGTCGCCGGAATCAAGATCTATGATGGTGGTTCTTCGCCGAAAAATTGAACGGAGTATGGTGGTTGTGATGAATTGGGGGCTGAGATTGTGAGGGTTTTTTGTTGTGGCATATAAGGCTCTCGCTTTCAATCCCCTTACAATGTGCCTACGTATCCCTATTTATAGGGAATCAAGCC
>PHNY01208387.1:341-12805 GCA_003724115.2 Anethum foeniculum | reverse complement strand
AATAGCGATGTTAAAATTCAGAATTTATATTGTTAGTTATAAACAATACATGCAGTTAAATAAAGAATTATTGATATTTATAATATTATATTATTAAGATTATAAACTTTTGTGAAATTTTAATTATTTTTATTAGTTTGCTCATATAGTTCTACTTCGATCCCATTTTATATGTAGATTTCACCATTACCTGATATCTGTAACTCACAAATTTAATAAATAGAAGTCTAATTAACAAATTATGTTTATAGTATATATGTCAATATAATATAAAAAATTATTAGATAATATTAAGCTCGCCCGTGCTTCGCAAGGGGGTTATAAGCTAGTATATATAATAAAAAATTTTGACACAAAGTGTAACCAGTCTCCATCAGAATTCACTGTAAAGCTGTATATACTGGACTCTCCTTACCAAGGAGTCCTTACCCTACCCTTGGAACTTTTAATTTTAACATCAATTGTGAAGCCGCAAACGTATATTAGGCATTAGCATAATATTGAGGATCTAAGCTTAAGGCCTGACTCGTATAATTGGATTTTGGAGAAATTTTTAATTAAAAGTGTAATACTAATATAGTAAAAAGACTCGACGATATTTCCTTAATATTCTAATTCGGATCATAATATTAATACCTCGATAAAAGGTGCTCTTAACAGCGAGACAGCTAGCATAATGAGTTATATCTTCAGTAGAATCGAACTTTAGTTATAAATGACCCGATTTGGGCTGCTGTTTGTAAATGATTGAGATTGAATAAGTGTGATATAGAAGCAATAGCATGCAAAGCTGATCAGTACAGTTAAATCTGATTATAGGATTAAACTGACCTTAGAGTACGTGGAATTGTTCTGTTTTCCCCACTTATTAAGCTGCTGTGAGAGATCAGAAACTGGTACACTGACAAGAGTAGTAAGAAACACCAAAGAGAGAAAGTTGCCGCTTCTTGACTTATCAGACGTTAACAAACAGTAGTATAATCTAATAAGATAGGCTGGAAGAAGAAAAAAACAGTATTGGGGTAAAGACGCACCAGCCATACAAGGGATGGATTAAATGGTGGTGGAGTCTGGATCTGGAGTGTCCCGCTTAGCGCATGTCCTGTCATTTTGAGGACCAACCAATTATGCTGGGCTAAACTGCCAACGTTTCGTTCTTTATTCTACTCTATCCGTCACTTGCATTGTTTAGGTTCTCCACAAAACTTGAAAATTTAGTTGACCGTATGATTTAATGTCTTAATTAAATATTTTATCTGCCACTTAGTCTGACTCTTTTTTTTTTCTTAATTTATTACTCTACTATATCCTTAAATTTATTTTGATTATATTTTTTAACTTTGTTTGTTAATTATCGTTTTCAAAATATTAATTTTGAATTCATCACCGACAACATATTAAAATTATTATTTATAATATATAATGATAAAAATAATCATTCAAATCTCACCAACAATATATTAAAACTATTATTTACTGACAAAATCAATCGTGCATCACACACTTATATACTAGTAAAATATAAATAAAGAACAATTATGAAAACTATTGTTGAACTTGACACAATATTCAATATTATAACTTGCTATGAGTATAATTATTTTCAACCTATAAATGACTCAGGAGGAGTCATGGTCACTTTCGAGATCAATGCAGAAGCCCTAATCTGAGCAAATCACAGGCGGCAGTGATATGGCCGAAGCCAATGCAAACTTAAAGTAGCATCAAATGTGGCAAGTTCAAGAATACAAGATTAGAAACAAACACCCGCAGATCTCTTCCACATATTTTACATGCCGCTGCCTTTACCTTGTCCTCCTTTATTGTTGCCAGGCCACCAACATCATTTTTTATTAATTAATGTAACTTAACTTCATTTTTCTAAAATTTATAATGAGGGTTTAAAATTCAGGTAAGTGCCTATTGGGCTAATATAAACATGAAATTATGAACACATAACAGATTGCTAATTTGATGAAAAGAATCAAAACAAAATAACCAAATAATATACTGGCGTATTTCAGTGTCTGAAAATTATGATAGCCTGTTTGTGCATGCACTCCCTCTACTCATCACTATATTCCTCCTACCGAAGCTTCTTAATAATGGGTCTCAGACTTTTTACCTTTTAGAAATTGCTATTATCTGCAAATTTACGTTTTAAGCACACATCTAGAAACTAGAATTCAACCACAGGATCTATGGCTTTGCTGGCCTTGCAGATTTTTGCTTATCATGATTGAAGAGGAATGCCAGTCTGCATGACAAGGACACTCCGGGACCATCCCAACTACTACAAAGCATCGTTCTGGATATTTACAAAGCAGAATTTCACTCCCCCACTTGGTCCAAAAACAGGATTCATCCGTATCCTGCTTTACGTACAGTATTTTTTTCTGGACCTTGTTTTTCTTGCATAATTAGTTTCTGGCCTAATCACTTGGACACTGCATGCTACTTTTGGGTACCAATCTCTTCCCAAAGATCGTGGGTGTGAAGCTAATTAATGTGTGGCATTGAGTTGGGAGTGTACCTGGACCGATTCAGAGTGCCCGGAGGACCGCACTAAAATTTGAACCGGAAGCTGCATTGACTTGCGGCAACTCACAATCTTTAGAAATATTATATAACTGATGTGTGTTATATATTGTAGAAGAGTGTGCGAAGCTTAGAGCATTTCCAACAGAGGCACCCTTTCGGGGTGCCAAGCATGTCCAACATATCATAAATAATGATTGTTTATTAATTTCTTCATTTATATCACATTTAGCACCCTTCAAGTTCAATAGTTGGCACCCCATGTGAGGTGCCTAAATGGTCGCCAAATAAATAATTTAAAAGCTACATGTAATATACTTTTAGTGCAACTATTGAGATTTTTCCATTTAGAGCATCTCCAATAGAGGCACCCCAAAGGGGTGCCAAACATTGCCAACTCATCTAAAAAATTAATATTTTAATTTGTCTCTCATCCATGTCAAAGTAGGCAACTTTTAACTTCAACAGTTAGCACCCTCTCAAAGTGCTTGAATGGTCCCCACATGACATCAAGAATAGATAAATAAATAATTAAACATGATAGAATAGGTAAGAGTTATATATACATCTCATGTAAGAATGATAGAAGAGGTAAGAGTTATATATACATCTCATATAAGAATTGTAATTTAGCTACTTTGGGGGGTGCCAAGAGGGTGCCAAAAGTTGGCCACTTCTCTTGGCACCTTTGAAGCACCCTTGATATTCCAATAGGTTGGCACTCTTGGGTGCCATGCCACATAAGATTTGGCACCCCTCTTGGCACCCCTATTGGAGTTGCTCTTAGGGGAGGTGCCAAGAGGGTGCCAAAAGTTGGCAACTTCTCTTGACACCCCTTGGCCACCCTTGTGACTCCAATAGGAAGGCACCCAAGAGTGCCATGCCACATAGGATTTGGCACCCCTATTGGAATTGCTCTTAGAAACAAGGTAAGAGCAGGACCCTTGTATTGATATTGGAAAGCTTGGTTTTTTATACAATAAAATGAACAGATTTATAGAGAATACAACATGAAGGAAAGTCTATCCTAATGAATAGGATGAACTGCTCAACCATATTATGGTTCATTATTCAACTACAGAGTTTAAGAGCTGTTATGTAATCTAGGAGTTGACATGATGTCAATGTGAAATAGAGACTTTAACATCCCCCTCAAACTTAAGATGGTTGAAGAATCAAGTTGAGTTTGGAAACATAACTGCGAATATTATCAGGAGGTCGAGTTTTCGTGAAAATATCTGTAACGTTATCAGCACTCAAGACACTATGTAAAGTAACAGTGCCTTTGGTAACTTGTTGACGGATGAAATGACAGTCAATCTCAATATGTTTAGTGCGTTCATGAAAAACGTCATTATGAGCAATGTCAATGGCACTTTTGCTGTCACGGTAGATAGAAGTGGATGGAGAATGAGTTACACTCATATCTTCAAGTAACCATCGTAGCCAAATTAGTTCTTGTGTGGTATCGTCAAGAGCCCGATATTCTGACTCGGCACTTGATCGAGAAGCAAGAGATTGTTTCTTACTGCGCCAGGAGATAAGAGAGTCACCGAGAAAGAAGCAAAATCCAGTAGTAGAACATCTAGTAGTAGGATCATCGCGCCAATCAACATCTGAGTAGGCATGTAACTCAAGTGGGGAGTCAAATGAATAATGTAATCCATGAAATATAGTGCCTTTGACATAACGAAGTATGTGAAGAACAGCTGTGAAGTGAGAAATGCGAGGAGCAGCCATGAACTGACTTACAATATGCACGGCATGAGCAATATCTGACGAGTGACAGTGAGATAAATTAGACTCTCATCCAATTGATGATACAATGTAGGATTGGAGAGCAGTTCACCCTCTTCTGCGTTAAGTTTAACCTCGTATTCCAAAGGTGAAGAGGCAATCTTGGTGTCACTGATTCCATATTTCAATAACAAGTCAGATGCATACTTCACTTTTGAAAGAGTATAGCCAGTAGGGACAGAAGAAACCTCAAGACCCAAGAAGTAGCTTAGTGAACCGAGATCCTTCATCTCAAATTGCTGACTGAGAAACTGTTTGAGTTCAGAAATTCCTTCGGTGTCATCTCTAGTAATGATCATATCATCCACATATAGAAGAAGTAAAAATTCCTCTTTCGAATCGTCGAATTAAAAGGGCATGATCATATGGGCTTGAAAAAAAACCCAATTGCTGAACTATTTTGCTGAATTTTTCAAACCAAGCCCGAGGCGCTTGTTTAAGACCATAAAGAGCCTTGTTAAGCTTGTACACTTGATTTGGCAAGTGGGAAAAACTTGGAGGAGGTTTGAGATAAACTTCCTCATGTAGGTCTCCATTGAAAAAGGCGTTCTTGACATCCATTTTCCACATAGCCCAGTGCTTTGATGCTCCAACAGCTAGTAAACTTCAAACAGATATGAGACGGGCAACTGGTGCAAAAGTTTCCTCATAATCAATGCCATACTCCTGAGTAAAACCTCTAGCAACTAGACGAGCTTTATATCTTTCAATAGAGCCATCAAATTTTGTTTTGATTTTGTAGATCCATCGACAACTCATTGTCATTTACCAGGAGGCAAAGTTACCAAATCCCAAGTATGAGCCTTATCTAATGCATGAAGTTCTTCTTCCATTGCTTTCTGCCAAAGAGGGTTAACAATCTCCTCTCCATATGTTTGAGGCTCATTTAATGATTGTATAGCAGAATAAACATGATAATCAGTAAGTCGAACAGAAGGTTTTCTTACTCGAGTAGAACGATGATTAGGCTCATTTGTAGGAGTAGGTAGAGTGGGAGGCTCGACATTAGAATCCTCAGACTGAACTTCTGTTGAGGGAACATTAGTAGTCGGGGATGGTTGAGTGAGCTCAATTAGAGGAACTCCTGAAAATGTGTTAGAAGATGTCGAAGAATCTATATAGTCATCAGTGGAATGTAAATCAACAAAAGGATCTGTAAAGTGAGAAATGCTGGTGGAAGTGTCATTTTAAACTCTGACATAGTTGAAAACATTTTGTGTTCCCAAAATATCACATTACGAGAGACTCGTAGACGTTGGGAGATAGGATCCCAACAACAATATCCTTTTTGACCACTACCATAACCAGTAAAGCAACAAAGACGGGCACGTGGCTCAAGTTTTGTTCTTTCATGTGGAGGAAGAAGAACAAAACATGTAGAACCAAAAACCTTAAAAGAATCATATAACGGTGGTTCGCCATATAATTTTTCATAAAGAGACAAGTTATTTGTAACTGGAGAAGGAATCATATTTATTGTATGCACGGCGGTTAATGCAGCTTCCCCCCAGAAGAATTTTGGGCAAGAAGAAGAAATGAGAAAAGCTCGAATAGAATCAAGGATATGTCTATGTTTGCGTTCAGCACGACCATTTTGTTGTGAAGTGTATGGACACGAACTTTGCGCAAGAGTACCATAAGATGCCAAAAATTTTGTAAGTTCCGATTCTTTATATTCTTTGGCATTATCGGCACGAAAGAGTTTGATTTTTTTTGAAAATTAAGTATCAATCATGGTGGCAAAATTTTTATAAGTTTCTCCTAATTCAGATCAATTTTTCAAAATATATATCCAAGTGAAACGAGTAAAATCGTCAACAAATATCCCATAATATCTCGATCCCCCCATAGTAGGAGTTGGAGAAGGACCCCAAATATCAGAGTGAATAAGATCAAAAGAAGCATGTGATTTTTCATAATGAATAGGAAAAGGAAGGACATGTTGTTTTGCCAATTTGCATGATACACAGTCAGTTGTGTCTGTATTTACACTACCTAAATGACCACTAGATATTAGGTTACATAAACGAGAATATGAAGGATGGCCTAACCGGGAATGCCAAATACTGGTTGTTGATGAAACTGGACCAACTAGATGAAATAATGACAATTTTGATGTGGGAAGATGAAGAGATGTGAGCTCAAACAACCTCCCGCATCTACATCCTATCCAAATCAATTTTCCTGTCTGAGGATCCTGTATATGACAACCAGAAGAAGAAAATATAATGTCAAGACCAAGATCAAATAGTTGACCGATGGAAACAAGATCAAGTGTAAGATTAGGAATGAAGTATGTGCTAGGAAGAGAAAAAGCTTAAATGGATACGGTTCTAATATGTGTCACATTCATTGTAGAGCCATCCGCAGTTTGAATGTTTGGAAGACATGAATTCTTTACTGTTGTGGTAAATATTGATGGATCATTTGTCATATGATTGCAGCATGCAGAATCTAAATACCAAGAGGTACATGAAGTAGCGGGAAAAGCCGTTAAAGGAGAACTGAATTTTGATATAAACTGTCTGATTAAGGATTCAAGTGTGCTACTGGATTCAGCTGGTGTCCTGTCTGTAGCATATTTAAATGTTGAAGATGCAGAAAAATGAGAGAACTCCATTGAAGAAATTGATAATGAACTTACAAGGCTGATAATGTAACTTTTTGAAACTTGTAGGATTGAAATGCAAAAAACAGATAGTCCAGGACCAAGGTGCAAGTTGATAAATATTGAAGGATCAACTTGAAAATTACTGAAAAGGCTAGGAACCGGGATAAAATTGCAGGCTTATGGATGTGGCTAGGAAATATATAACCGTGACCCAAATAAGTGAAGAATGTGACTGGGCCCAAAGAAAAAAAACCCAAATTTTGTAAGCGTGTATTAAACCCAAAATACAATTCATAGGAAGCCGCGAGTCGGAACAGAAGAAAACAAGGACCGGGTTGAGTTGAAAAACACGGAGCAGTTTATTTTGAAGGATAGTTCGTCCAACTTGAGGAATCAGAATTTATACAAGACTATATTTGATGAGTTTGCAACTCGATGTGTGGTGGTTTAGGTAGACGAGTCACCGAGTTGACTCGGAATGAATGGTCTTGTTTCACCTGATTTGAGCCTGGGGCGTGCGGCACTTGTCACTGAGTTGGGTGATATTGGTTGTGTTAATGGGTAACCTCGGTGTTGATTTGTTTGTCCGAGGCAGTTGGGATTTGGTGATATTGATGCTGGAATAAATATGATATAGAAAGTGTTTGTGTAAATGTCCCAAAGATGGTGGCATATGCCGGAAACAGTGGAGGCTATGAATTTATTATGCAGCGAAAAAGTGGGAGTTGACAAAGTGAGCTGGATAGTAACGAAGTATGCCGGAGTTTTGACAAATTCTTGCTAAGAACTGCCAGAGCATAACTTCAGGTATGTTTTGTAGAAATGATTTTAGCAACAGCGGAAACAGCGATAATTACGAGCCTTTGCTCTGCTACCATGTAGAAATATTACATAACTGATGTGTTTCTTATATATTGTAGAAGAGTGTGTGAAGCTTATAAACAATGTAAGAGCAGGGCCCTTGTATTGATATCGGAAAGCTTGGTTTTTTATACAATGAAATGAACAGATTTATACAGAATACAACATGAAGGAAAGTCTATGCTAATGAATAGGATGAACTGCTCAACCATATTATGGTTCATTATTCAACTACAGAGTTTAAGAGCTGTTATATAATCTAGGAGTTGACATGTTGTCAATGTGAAATAGAGACTTTAACACGATCAATGCATGGACTTGCCGTTAGCCTTCTGCAAGGAATTCACATGGCCCTATGCCGGTCTTGAGTCTTGACTTATCAAAGGAAAGGTAAGAACAGTAAAAAGAAATATTAAATAAATAGAAATGAAATGGTGGGGTAGGAAGTATAAATAGAAAAGAATAAGGTTGGGAGAGTATGCAAAAAACATTTCAGTAGAGTCTTATCTGTTGGGAGGCTGCCTCACCTTGAATTGGGGCAACTTGTAACCCTGTTTTTAGTAGCACTTTTCATTACAGTTGTTTCAGAACTATTGTATTATAAGTTAGTCGATTACTCTAGTATCTAATTTAGTTGCTCAAGTAGAATTCATAACAAAGTGATATCAGTGCTGTTGAGATATGAGACCTCCGTCAGGAAAACAACGAGCAGATATGATAAAGGAATAGCTAACGGCAGTTCATGCGACGAAGAGAAATACAGTAATTGAAGATGTGTCGGCGGCGATAAAAGGTGTTGTGGTTGCAATGAAACTCTCTTTGAGCAGTCGATTTGTTAATGGGTTTGAAGAGATGCTTAAGAAGTAGGAGAAGCGGATTGAAGAAACAACGAGTCGATTGGAAGGAAGAATTAACCGATCGAGAGAGCATCAAGAGTCAATGATATCGATGATCAAGGATGAATAACTCAAGTTTCAGAGGGAGATGCGAATGACGATGAGTAACCTCATGGCACTGAACAAGGCTCATCTTCAACAATCATAGGTAATCTTCAACTCTAGTGGGTTATCAAGTGTTGGTCGAACTGGTGAAACAATGTCGGGAGAGCGTAGTAATCAGAGCAATGAAGTTTTGTTTGGGGAAAATAGTCAAACATGTTGAGGGTCTGGTGGCGGTCCTGGCGGTGGGGTGAGTTTCAGACATCCAATAACATGGGTAGAATGAATTGGAGGTTTAAAAAACTGGATATGCCATTATTTGATGGTAGTAATGCCGATTGATGGATTTTGATGGCGGAGCAATACTATAATTTTTATAAGCTGACAGAGGAAGATAAAATCGAATCAACATTAGTAACTATTGAAGGGGATGCTCTGTTATGGTTTCAATAAAGAATCGCTGAGCTCCAATACAAAATTGGGAGGAAATGAAAACCATTACTAGAAGGCAGTTCAGGTCCACGACAATAGGCAATTTACATGAACAATGGTTAGCTCACAAATAGAGTGGGAGTGTGGTGGATTCCCCGATGAAAATTTATGGAGTTGTTGGCTTCATTGGATCGAGTTCCTGAGGAAATTGCTAAAGGCCAGTATCTAAATGGATTGAAGGATGAAATTAAGGTGGAGGTACGATTGCTTGGACCCAAGAATTTGGACAATGCCATGGATTTGGCACTGATGGTGGAAGATAAATTACGGGTTGGTTCAAGCAAGAAGACCGAGCAGAGGTCATGATATTTATCTTCTAGCAAGAGTTCATACCAACCATCAACATCATTTTTCTCTCACAAAAGTAGTTCCTCCAATTATTCAACTGGTTCAGTCTCACCTCGTACCTATACCAAATCCATCCGTCAGTGACATCTCTGGGAAGAAATGATGGTTACTCAAGTATGAAATCAGGAGGATAAATTCGTAGACTTAGTGACGTGGAACTGCAAAGTAAGAGGAAAAAAGGGCTATGTTATAGATGTGATGACAAGTGGTCAGTAGGGCACCGCTGCAAGAGAAGAGTACTCAGTGTTTTGCTAACATGTGATGGAGAGAAAGATGAGCCAGAGTTGAGCCCATATAATTCTCAATCCGAGAAAACAACTAAGGTAATTTCAAACTCTCGTCAACCCGAAATATCCTTGACTTCGGTTATGGGATTGATAAGCCCTCGAACATTGAAACTGTTGGGTAAAATTAGAGGTCATGAAGTGGTGGTAATGGTAGATCCGTGAGCAAAATATAATTTCATCATAAAGGAAGCAGTGCATAAATTGGTAATTCCAATGACACCATCAAAAGAGTTTAGGGTGTCCCTTGAAAAGGAGACTCTATGGTGGGAGAAGGGATATGCAAGCTTGTGGTGCTTGTATTACAGGGGTTAGTGATCATGGAGACTTTTTTGCCATTGAAGTAAGGCAACTCAGACATAATTATGGACATTCAGTGGTTAGAGAAGCTAGGGACTATGACCACATATTGGAAAACCTAAACCCTAAATTTTCAACCAGAAGGGGAGACTGTCACCCTGCAGAGGGGTCCATCTTTGGGAAGAAGCGGCATATCATTAAAATTCATGTTGTGCAATTTACCAAAAAAAGGCAATGGTTACTTAGTGGATTTTAATTTTTTACAAGCACCATAAGAGGAAATTAGTTAGGAGGACAGGGAACTCAACTGCATTCCTCAATTTTTGGCACGGAAGGTAGCGGATTATAATCAGCTTTTCAAAATGCCAATGGGTTTGCCACCAAAACGTACAAATAGGAAAACATTGAAAAACTGATCGAAGATATGTTGAAAGCAGGGTAATTCAATTTTCTAATAGCTCATTCTCAAGTCTAGTGCCGCTTGTAAAGAAACGGTATGGTTCATGGCAGTTTTGCGTCGATTATAGGATCCTAAATAAGGTGATTATACCGGACAAATATCTGATTCCAATTATAGATGAGCTTCTCGATGAACTTAAGGGTCCTAGGGTGTTCACTAAATTAGATCTCAAGTCTGGATATGATCAAGTAAGAATGAAAGAGTAGGA
This sequence comes from Anethum foeniculum, assembly GCA_003724115.2. Classification (NCBI taxonomy): domain Eukaryota; kingdom Viridiplantae; phylum Streptophyta; class Magnoliopsida; order Apiales; family Apiaceae; genus Anethum; species Anethum foeniculum. The sequence goes on along the minus strand of PHNY01208387.1, from coordinate 1,968 downwards.
CATTCCCAAGACCATGTTTAGAACCCACGGAGGTTATTATGAGTTTTTGGTACCTCCATTCGGTTTAACCAATGGTCCGACAACTTTTAAAGCGATTATGAATGAGTTTTTTCTTCCTTGCGAAAATTTGTGTTACTATTTTTTGATGATATTTGAATGTATAGTAGCTACCAAGAGGATCATGTAGAGCAGGTCAAATTGGTGCTTAAACTCCTGGAACAACATCAGTTGTATGTGAATAGAAACAAATATAAATTTGGAAAAATGCAAGTTACATATTTGGGTCATGTGATTTCTCAAAAAGGTGTAGTAGTGGATGAGTCGAAGGTTCAAGCGATGAAAGAATAGCCCATAGCTTGTAATGTCGAGGACTTACGAGGATTTTTTGGGCTAATGGGGTACTACCGAAAATTCATTAAAGATTATGCCAAAATCACAGGTCTCCTCACTGATCAGCTGAAAAAAGATAGCTACAATTCGACAACGGCATGATGAAAGCGATGATTGAAGCCTCGATTCTAGCCCTTCAAGATTTTGAGCAGCCCTTCTTTTCATCATCGAGACTGATGCATCAGGTTTTGGTGTAGGAGCTGTTTCACCAAGAAAACCATCCAATTGCTTATTATAAAAAACTCATCGAGCCTCGTACATGCTTGAAATCCATCTAAGAAAATGAAATCATGGCCATAGTCTTTGTTGTCTTAAAATGGCGTCATTATGTGATGGACAAAAAAATTATTGTAAGAATAGACCAGCAAAGCTTGAGGTTCTTATTTGAGCAGCGAGATATTAGAATGGAGTACTAATGTTGGGTGGGAAAATTGATGGGGTTTAATTTTGAGATTTGATACAACCATGAGCCTGTAATAAAATAGCAGATGCATTTTAACAAAGTTATCAAATTGGTAATCAGTTGTGACGTAGAGTGGAGTGAGTTTCTACCTCATATTTGACAAGATCCTTTTATTCAATAGGTTATGAAGGAAATAAAAAATGGCCATCCTCCAAAAGGATACAGTATTAATTAGGGCAGTTTACGTTATAAAGAACGTTTAGTAATTCCCCCAAAATCAGGATTGGTGGAATAATAGGTAAGAGAATTTCATGACACACCAATGAGGGGTCATTCGGGTAGTTTTAAGACATATCAAAGACTTGCTCAAGAATAGTATTGGCCTGGCATGCGGAAAAGGGTACAACAATATGTCCAAGCTTGTGTAATGTACAAACAAAATAAGTCCTCGTCTTAAAGCCCAGCAGGTCTTCTACAACTATTGCCCATACCAAGTCGAATGTGGGAGGACATCTCGTTGAATTTATTGACGGACTACCTCGCCCAAACGGAGTCGATAACGTACTGGTGGTTGTGGACCGTTTATCAAAATATGCACATTTTATAGGGATCAAGCACCCATACACTGCTCAATCAGTGGCCCATGTATTTATAAAAGAATTAGTGAGACTTCATGGTTTTCCTACTACTATAGTGTCAGATAGAGATTGAGTTTTCTTGAGTTTTTTCTAGAAAGAATGTTCAAAACACATGGATCATTATTGTACCATAGCTCAACTGTCACCCATAATCTGATGGGCAAACAGAAGTTGTTAATAAAATAATGAAGACATT
>PHNY01208379.1:15643-28839 GCA_003724115.2 Anethum foeniculum | reverse complement strand
TTTTAAGGTGAATATAAAGTATACTTTCGTAATTCATTTTTAAAATTTTCTTTTTCTGAATTAAACTTCAAGTGTTATACTTTTATTTAGAAAAAGAAAAAATTTAAAATTATTTATGTAATTATGTTATAAATGAGCGTTAAAATACGTGTCGAGTCCCCGTCCCCCAATGTATACAACTCAGGGGGACAGAGGGAGTATAAGAGTTGTTTACAGCAGATAGTGATGTTTCAGTTAAATACATGTATGGTCTCTGCTGTCTAACTTGGCAAACAAGTCTGGACAAAAAAGTACTGAAAAAAATATCATGAAACAGCTAGACTATGTGCCCACAATTGGATATTTTGAAAAAGCAGGGTGGGTCTAGGAAATTTTTCCAAAACTGTACAATAGGAAATATCATCTAAAAGATATGTAGTAGTGAAAGTGAGCTTGAGCCTGGAGACAAACATATAGAACTGTAAATTGATCCATTAAATTAAATGACGATAACCGTTTACAGAATATTACATGATGAACGTGACAGAACTACAAAGAATTTTGACATACATAAAGAATCAAAGAATATAAGATGAATGTGTATAGCTCCCTGAACTACCAATGTATTCCTAATAAAAATCTTTATCTGCAACAAAGAATGAAAGAATTTTCCTATAATGAATAATTTTTCTACCCTGTCTTGTATAGTGTTGAATAATTTTGCTACCCTGTCTTGTATAGTTTTGAGTGTATGTAATTGCTGAAGTAGTCGTAGATGATCAACTTGGCTGCAAATAGGATGAAGAGCTGGCTACAGCATCAATAGGTGACCAAGCTGAAACTGTGTAAAGAGGTTGATCCAACCAGCTTAGAGTAAGTGCAGCGGAGTCATGATCATGTTCTTGCTTCTCTACTTGAAATTTATCACAAGAATACATCTTCAGAAGCATCTGGCTCTGAATAAGTTCCCTGTCATTGATTCCAATGCATCGAAAACCTCCTAGTTTCATAAACTTACTCCACGTGCCAAAACTTTCGTGCCTCTCCAATCTTTCGCGGCCCTCACAGGCAATGATATTCCTAATCTCACGTCCAAACATCTCCTCGATCTTGAGCCTAACCAGACTGTCTACCGGAAGGCTAATATCAATATAGTCAAAAATAGCTGAATAGTATCGTAAAGAATTGTAAAGCCTTAAATTTAGATTATTGTGGTTGTGCTCAGCTTCTTGCTCTGCCAAAATAATTGTTTTGGGATTAGTGCTGCGAATTAGACCCAAGAAATTTCCTAGAACTCCATTGCTGCCGTCATATAGCATCTTGTGCAGTTGGAAAATGCAATTCACAGCTACGCATTCTCTTTCCTTAACATGAAGCATCCACAATCTGACATCTTCTAATCTGTCAACAACTGGATGAAATTTGAAAGGCAGGCACAATGCTTCAGCAAATCCAGCTAATCTTTCACCAGTTTCCATAAGCTCTTGTTTGGATTCACCAATACCCGTGATTCTAACATGACTTGGACGACTGTTCCTACAGGCCAAACTTTGAAGAAAGCTAGGCCATTGTAGGCCTTGCTTTATATCGAAATCTATGATGTGAATCATGTCTTTCCCTTCAAACACCCTCAACAGAATCTCATTCGCTGTGAAATGAATGAACTGTGGAACCGGACTAATCTGGTTCAAAAATCTTAATGCAGTGCCATTGTCATCATCAAATTGATTAGGCGCCCTTGGAGTAGTTATGTGAAATATTAGAGGCCACATTCGTGCAACCCGAATAGCCAAGGCCACAATGAAATATGAAGCAAGACGACTAATAGTGGATCCTCTCGGTGAAGCAAGTTCTCCTAACTTAGCTATAAAGTGATTGACTCTCCTAATGTCCTTCATGGTGATTGCTTCCACACAAGCCACAATTAAACTAATGAGCTCAAACCCTTCATGCTCCTCATTCTCGTCACTCTTTCCTGTGAAACAATCAGCAACTATATTAGCATTATGGGGTCCAGAACTATTACCTCTATCATGTAGTAATGTGGTGTTCTCAGTAAGCCTGATAGTCAAACTATCCTTTCCTGATGAACTTCTTGTTACTGATGTCTCCTGCACAGGTCCCCCTGGGCTCGGCTCCACATTCTGGTCACCTAGTTTCGGAATTTCAGTAACAACAGAATCTAACCATGACTTTTTTGGAAAATTCAATTCAATATCCTCTCCTGAGCACAACACTGGAATTGAAACTTGAGATTGATTAAGGCCTGCAATCTGAGAAACAGACGTTGGAACCTCAAAACTAGGATGAAACAAAAAATTGCCACTACCCAATTGACCTAAGCTTAAATTTCCTCCCCCTTCTGAAAAATCATCAGATTGCCAGCCACCCCTTTTTCTCTTAACTCGACTATTGCAAGACCCTTCATCATGAAACGAAACCTCCTCTGCAGACCGCTTCAAACTTTTTCCTCTTTGGTCCCAAAAATCATCATCTTTCTCCCCTCTTCTGCCTTCAAAAAATGTACCGCCAGTGGTTGCCAAAGGTGGGAGACTAATGCTTTTTTTGAGAGAGTAACTCCTAGCTTCTATCGGCTTCTCAAGAGAAACTCCGGCAACAGCTTTAGCACGCTGTGATCCCGAGGAATCCTTTTGCGAAAAGCTACATGGCAAGTCAAATCTTTGTGTGCTCATTGAAGTAGAATAACAAACTTAAACTTTACAAAATCACTCAGTCTTTGCACTAGAAAAAACTCAACCAACATTCTTCGAACCCTCTCAATCTGTCTTCTTCGCTCCCTCCACCAATTTCACACACTTTCTGTTTTCTATTATCCTCAATCTTAATTTTTAATACACAGTAAACTCTATCTATGCAATGTATGATCAGTCCTTATGAATTGAATTTCTAGCTCAAACACATAATTGCATGCAGAAGTACACAAAGAAATCAAGATTTACAGACTAAGTGAGTGTGTGCAGTACTCAAAAAATCAAAAAGGAATCCGATGTCAAAACAAAGAATAACTTCAACAAAAATCAGTGTGTTCCTAAATGAAGAATGCTATGTGCAGCAAAGAAATTTATACAATCACACACAATAGAATCAAAGAATCCAAATATTTCCGCTTTGGGATGTCTTGAAAATACACCCTCAATATAAATTATCGAAAAACAAACCTCGAATTAGCAAAAAATGACCATCGGATTCCCAAAAACTCAGCTCATTTGAATCAACCTTGTTTCCTCAGCAGAATCAAACTCACACCATGCATGCAAATCCACCTCAATCTGGAAGCTCAACTGACCCATACCATCAAATTTTAAGACCTTGAACATGTTCATTATGTCACACTACCACCAAAAATTTAAATTCAATCAATGTAACATGTTGCATGCATAAATGTACACACAAAAATAAAAAATAAAAATCAATAAATGAAAATTAATAAAATTGATCAACACCCTCTACCCAGAAAAGCCTTTATACCACTAAGGACTCCATTTTTATATAGTGCACATCTTCAAGATGAAGTCACTTTATTCTACTACAATAAAAAAATAACAAATAATGAAATCTAATAATATTTTATTTTTATGGTTGGTTGGTTGGATTTTGATTAAGTTGACAAAATGATGGGGGGTAAAAATGTGTGCCAAGAAAAGAGGACAAGAGAACTTTGATTTATGGCCATTAGATTAAAAATGGACGGTGGAGATTGAAGAGAAAGATGACCGTTGGGGAGGTTCCTGTTGGATGAGACCGTTGATGGGGAATGGTGTGCGTACGGGAGGGAGTCTTGAATTTAGAGTCCTGCAGGTGTTTTGTCAGAGTTATGTTATGTCCGTTCCGTTTTCTTGGACCCGTTAGGTTTGCATCATCACTTGATTGTTTTGTTGGTGAATTCCCCGGAAATTTACTGTTGTTGTACTTGTTGGATTTAGTTTGACTGATTGTCTTGAGCTTTTTAGATTACATGAGAGATGACAGGAAATCAGGAGGGGGAATCCCATCCTAATTTTGCTGATAATTTGTCCATCGTAAATACACAAAAATTTTAGAAACGTGTTAAGTATGGATATATGACGTGATCTTTTGCATTTATAAAAATTTTTAATTTGTTCGCCGTAATTTATCGTGGATAGACAAAAATTCTAAAAACGTATTAAGTACGAATGGACGATGTGATCTTCTGCATTCCTAAAATTTTGTATTTATTGTGGATAGACAAAAATTTTAGGAATGTATTAAGTACGGATAGACGATGTGACCTTCTGTATTTACAAAAAAAATTAATGTGACCTTCTGTATTTACAAAAAAATTTAAGATATTATTTGCGAAAAAATTATAATGGATAAATAGTTACAACAACCGCTTGACAGAAAATCGGATAAAAAATGTTTAATATTTTTTGAAGATTTTTATAAAATTAAAATAAGCAATTACGTACGAGATTTTTATTACTCCCTCTGTCCCAATTTATCTGTCTTGTTTAACTTTTTGTGGTCAAATTGACATAACTTTGACTGAAAATTCATATAGTATATAATCGAAAGTAATTATAAAAATTATATTGTTAGAAAGTACATGTAATCTACTTTAATATGTATTTTTCAGTTTTTTAAAGTAATGAAAGATTGATATTTAATTTACGGTCAAAGTTGAATTAATTTGACCACAAAATGTGAAACAAGACATATAAATTGAGACGGATGGAGTATAAAAAGATGCACCGGATTTTAATGGTAGAATAGTTGTAATAATTTGGGGGTCATATTGACCGATCCAACATTTCATGTGTATTTAAAAGACACCAAACCAGCCCATATGAGTGGGAGTGGCCCTGAGCTATAAATTGCACAACTGTTGTGGTACCAGCCCAACTGTTGGACCAAGCAGCCTGTGACTTGGTAATTGACAAAATCTATACTCCCTCCGTTTTAAAATACATGTCCACTTTAGGGAAAAAAATTTGTTTCAAATTAGTTGTCCACTTCAACTTTTAAAAGAAGTTTATATTTCCAAAATCAACTCTACTTCACATATCTCTAATTTATATTTCCAAGATCAACCATATGCCATATATTATATTCAATTAATGCAATTAATACAACTTTTTTAATCAACATTCACATTTCTTAATATGTGTGAATTTTTGAAAGTGAACTTCTATTTTAAAACGGAGGGAGCATAATACAAGCATAATTATTGAACTCTCCTGTTCTCTCCGGTTGAGCTAAAACAAGGCTTCTCAGAGCAAATGTGGAAGATCTTGCACATAGCTTTTCACATAAATGGGCCTACTAAATTTAGATCTTTAAGTAATGTCACCGGGCTACTGGGCCTTTATAGCATTTCAAGCGTCACAATGTAGAATGGTCAGAATGACCTTTTGAAAAAAGGCCCAATGCGTTCAGCAGTACATTCTCGAATGGAAAAAGTGCGATTTAAATTCCAAGTATTCATATCAAAATTATTAAGTACTCATTTCATATTACGTGTCTTGTTTTGACTATTAGAGAGTCAATTTGACCAACATTTGATCACAAATTGCGCATATAACATAGTGAAGAAAATTTTAAAATTTATTTTATTAAAAAGTATATCTAATCGCTAATTCTTTTTAAAATCTATTTTTCAGTTTTTTAAAATAATTAATAATTTTTTTTAATAATTGGTCTAATAGTCAAAACAAGACACATAATATCTGATGGATGGGGGAGTATTCATCATGAGAAAAGGACCCAATTGTCACTTTTCTAAAACATATGGCCCCAGAGCACGATTGGATAGCCTAAGTGGTTAAAGGCTTATCCTCTGTCGTCCCAGGTCCTGGGTTCGACTCTGACTCACCACGAGAATTTCTTAGAACGGATACTCACTTGTAAGCCGTATTAGTAAAAAAAAAACATATGGCCCCAAATGGCACAATCTCAAATTGTGGCCCCAAATGTCACCAACAAACGTAGCATCGAGTCATGTTTCTATTTCAATTAAAAAATCCCGCGTTTATAACCTTCTATTTTTTATTCTCCCTTTATTATTCACCCATAGTTTTTTACAAAAATAGAGCACATAACAATTGTTTCAGAATAAAATCGATCGACAATGATATAGAGAGAACGAGGGATTCTGAGCTTCGACCTAAGCTTTTAGAGCCATCTCTAACTCTTTGTAAACATGGTACAAACATGGATATTGATGTATGTATTTCCATATCTTTTTCTTAAATAATGTTTTTAGTTCTAAATCATTGATGTTTGTGGAATTTCAACTAATACTTGTATATGTATATCTATATACTTATGTCTGTATGTATTATCATTTTTCAATTTAAACATTTTTCAGTCTAGTTAGCTGTAGAATAAGGCTGAATTAGTTTTAACTGTTTTAGGGTTTAATTGGGGGATTATGGGTTGATGATGGTGATGATTGTAATTGATTTGTTGGGCCGATGACATTGTTATATGTAAGTTTGTAATTCATTTATTTGGCTGATAACATCGTTATATGTAATTTTATTGAGAACAAGCATTTTTGTGAAAATATATAGTGACATTTGTAATTGAGGTAGCTATTAATGATGAATGTAACTGTTTTTATAAGACTGATCTGGTTGACACCTCTTCTTGGTTGTCGCTAGTTTGTATAGTACTATTGTTTTGGATTCAATAATGTGACATGTATGCTAGTATGTTATTGTAATCAAAGCGACTATGTAATGCTTATGCAAAAGTGTATTACTGTCCACGCATAGTAATTATTTATGTATATTGTCATTACTTGAAAATAATGTTAGTCTACTATTCTGGCATTTATTTAAATATGATTTTTGTTAACAGCCTATGCATCCAGGACCCCGGGATCCTAGTCTTCTTCATCTCTAGTCTAAGCATAGATCCACAGAAGTATGGAGAGTAGGTGGTGCAGATGTTCAGAGATATCGGCGTCGCAATCCAAACAACACTCAACTTCCTGATTTACACCATCGTATGATTCCCTTATTAGAGTCTACTGGATTCTATGGTGCTTCTATAGTGTCTTCATTGCAGCTTGATTGGAGTCTTATTTCAGCACTAGTTGAAAGATGGAGACCCGAGACTCATACATTCCATATGCCTATGGGAGAGAGTACTATAACTCTTCAAGATGTTGGAGTTCTTCTGGGCCTTCCCGTAGATGGGAAACCTATTATTGGTGGTATCACTCCTAACCCTGCTATGTCTTGGCCTGATATTGTTGCATCTGTATTTGGACACATGCCTCCAGAAAACCGCTTTAATGGTTCTAGACTACAGTTGACATGGTTGGGGAGATTGTCACACGCAGGTTACCTGATGATGCATTTGAAGAAGAGTTAAGGCATTTTACTAGGTGTTACTTGATTCAGTTGATTGCGGGATCTTTGTTTACCGATCATTCTGGGGGATTAGTTCATTGTATGTGGGTACCGTATCTTAGTGATTTAGATGCTTGTGGAGGCTATGCTTGGGGTGATGCATTACTTGCATTTCTATATAGAGAGCTATGCAAGGGTTCCCAAATAGACAAAGAAGAGGTTGCAGGGTGTCTGATATTATTGCAGTTGTGGGCATGTGAGAGATTGCCAACTCTAGCACATATTCTTACTGGTCAGCCATTAATTGATGAGCATTTTTGGTTGGAGCATCTTCCAGACCCACGCGGAGTGAGGTAGCCATATTTGTAGTTTTAATTCACCCGTATTTATGTATTGTAGCTATAATGTTTTATAAGTTCTTTGATAATTATAGTCAAATATTACATTATTTTCTTGTTATGTTCATAGGTGGCTTGTTGGTCACTCATTTTCAGAGAAGACTGGGTGTACTATATCTGTTTATCGAGCATGTCTAGACGAGCTTGCACCATCACATTTTATATGGGAGCCTTACACGAAGGATATCATTGATGCATTGCATACATATTGCTTGACCAGTCGTCATATTTGGCGTTACAGTGGTCCTTTATGTATCTTTATTGTTGAGCCTCATCTCCCTTATAGAGTTGCATGGCAATTTGGGATGTTGCATTATATTCCATCTGATGCGGGGTACTCGAGTGACCACCATAGGCTGACATTCAAGGAAATACAGATGTTAATTGGGTGGATAAACATCGGCCAAGTATCAATATCTGGAATTCCCGGTCGAATCACATTTTTGAAGCGGAGTTGATTGTTAGTGATGGTACAATACCTGAGTATCCTGCTTGGTATGCTGAGAGGACGCGAAGATTTCATTCTCGAATTGGTGCACTTCATGTCTACCTCGTAAGTGTTATTTCTCAAGTGTTTCATAATTTAGTTAAGTATTTATGATATAACTAGGACTCATTTCTTCATATTATCGCAATAGGATTGAAGTTGTACTGTACACCAGTGGCTGATATTTTAATTTTCATATTTGCTAACATTCATTTACCAATAAGTTATCAAGACAATTTATCAGTAGTATTGCCCTGGACTACATTAGAAGTTATATTGTTTCATATATTTAGTTGATGACACATTTTTTGTTATTTTTACATGTTAGTAGTAATTATTTTATAACACGCGTTTCCTTTTTGTTCTATTTTCAGGGACATCTATTGACGACTATAGCAGAACGCTCTGAATCAGTTCTACCAGATGTTTGTGTCTTAGCTACAGAGGGTTTGAATCACATTCAAGATCGTTCTAGATATGGGTTGTTTGAGGCTTTTCCACTGGATGAGCGTCGAGATAAAGAGAGAGAGGGGAGGAAAGATCCCGGACGTCAACCTAAAAGGGGAGGTCTTAGAGGAGGCCGTGGTGGTGTACGTCAAACTCGACGCCGAGTACAAAGTGGAGTTGTTGATCAAGTTGTTCCACCTCGTCAAGGCGAAGATAATATTAGTCCAACGAATCTTGGAGATGATCTTGATGCAGCACTTTTTAGAGATGATCCAGGTAAATCAGATCACGAGAAAAGTCATACTGGTGGTCTTATTCATGTACCCAAGTCTACTGATAAAGGTGACTCATTGCAGCATGAATTGCATGGTAATTTTAATGTTCCCGAAGAGACAGGGCAACCTACTCCAGAGCTAGTTCAGCAACATATGCAGCGTACTCAACATTCTACCAATCATTATATAGATGTAATTCCTTCTTGGAATTTTGGTTTGACTCCTGGTGGGTCACTTATTCCCACTCCACATCAAGTTAAACATCCAGGTCAGCAGCCTGGTCAGCAGCCTTCTCTTCATCGTACTCATCAGTGTACTGACCATTCTATAGAGGTAATTCCTTCTTGGAATTTGGGTTTGACACCAGGTGGTTCACTTATTCCGACTCCACATCCAGCTGAGCAGCCTAGGCAGGAGCCTAGTCAAGAACCTATAATTCGTCATATTCAACAGTCTACTCACCATCCTATATCCTCAATTCCATCATTTGATCTTCATCTAACACCTAGTGACGGTGATAATGGTGGCAGCTCATCACAGTCAACTCAGTTACCAAAGGTTCCACTTACACAGGTTATTGCTGAACCATGTAATGTTGTCGATCCACCAAATTTTGGAGCTAATAGATTTGAGAAGGTTTATGAGCTGCGTCGATCGAAGAGGCTACGTAAAACGACAAAATGTGGTACTCATGGGAACAAATTCTTGAAACCTAATTGACTCGTGATGGTATGTATTTGATGCTATTTGATTTTACGGAATACAAAAAATTAATATATTAGTGTATGTTTTGTCATGTTGTTTGTCATATAAAGGACTGATTTTATTTTTATTTTTCAGCAGGATTTCGTGTACCAGAACTATTTAGCACGTACTGTAGCAACAATCAAGCGTACTATTTTGTAGTAGTTGAAGTTGTCGAAGAAAATATGATAGTAGCTCTTTAATTTCAGCTCATTTATATGTAATGATCGTTATCTAGTCGGTGATTTTAGATTCTATGTACTTTTTGGATCAGATGTTCGAGTGCTATCTAGTAGTTATCGAGTGTTTCCTAGCTTTCAACTTCCACTCACAACCATCAGCTTTCTGTTTACAAGCTATACTCCAATTCAACAAATTTTATCGTAAGACTACAATTTCTTGGTGACTACGAATGTGAACTTGTTTTACTGTATGTATCAATTCTTCTTTCGAAGCAAATACCATTCATTTTCTCAACTCCATAGGATTCGAGACATCATTTCTCGTTCTCAACACTGATTCATCAAAAGGACTAATAACCATTGAGCTTTCAACAACTTTGCTAGAAGATTTTCTAATCGTCTTTCCACCCTCAACAACCTCGTCAACCACCATATATCTACTACTCGTTTCTCCCTCCAAACATCTACTACTACTTATCTGCCCTCCCTCCACATATCTACGATTACTCGTTTCCCCAACTCTCGAACTACTTTCAACAAATTCACAACTTTGAGGTTCAAAAGCAATTGAATTTTTTTTCCAGATAAAGCTCAAGAAACAATGGGGGTCCCTTAGAAACCACTATTCCGAACATCAAGTCAACATCATCATCATCTTCAATTGGCACAATGCCAAATTTCATATCATCGGGATTTTTACATCTATATAATAATTTCAACCATATTTAGTCCTATCAATTTTCAATTTTGAACACAAAATATCACACAAATCATTATATTTCATACTAATATCAACTTTAACATGCTTCGAAACGGGTTTATCGTAAACAAAACCATCTAATTGAGTTTGACGGATATTACCGTCAACATAAATCCATGCCAATATCGAAGTTGATTGTGACCCTGAGCCCGATGCCATCGCCGAAATCAAAGTATAGAGATTAAATACCTAAGAAATCAAGTATTTGTATACATTTTGATGCTTAGGGCATAGCTTTTGTTTGTTGGGCAGTAGTGTGAGATAGAAAGAATGATATGACAGTAGCGTAGGTAGTAAATACATATAAGATAAACGCAATTTCAAATAGCGTTTAAGGAAAAACGAAATACGAACTTGCGTTTTCACTCCAAACGAAATTTAAGTTAGCGTTTATCCTAAGTAAAACGGAACATAAACTTTCGTTTTCAGGAAAAAACGTAACTTAATATAGCATTTAGATTTTTTACTTTTAACATGGTTGAGCCAAACGTTATTTCCTCTTGCGTTTTCATTGCTTGTAACGAAACTTAATATTGCGTTTCCACTTTATACTAAATCAATTTATTTTTTTTAAATAAATTGTACTGGAATGAAAGATGAAGTTGCGTTTTAAAGCAAACGAGGTTTAAAGTAACGTTTCACTGCATAAAAGTAACTTAAATTAGCGTTTTAGTTCTTCTTTAATTTTTAAAGATGTGTCTAATTTAACAATTTTTAATTTTTTAGGATTCAATAATCCCATTTTGGGTTTTAGAAATATTTAAAAATTGAATAATAAACAAAAATTATTTAACAATTTTTAACATTTTAGGGTTCACTAAATTTCCTTTTGGGTTTTAGAAATATTTAAAAATTATTTAACTTAAATTAGCGTTTTAGTTCTTTCTTTAATTTTTAAAGATGTGCCTAATTTAACAATTTTTAATTTTTAGGGTTCAATAATCCCATCTTGGGTTTTAGAAATATTTTCAAAGATGTGCCTAAGTTCATTACTTGAAGTCACGTTTTGCAACCCGTTGACCCGTAAACAACACTTGATGTTACGTTTTTAATAATAAAACACAACTTAAAAATATGTTTCATTAGTTTAAAAATATTAAAATTTTTAATAATTTTTTTAAACTCAAGCGTGGGCCCTGATTCAATAATTTTTAATATTTTAGGGTTCAACAATTCCCCATTTGGGTTTTAGAAACATTTTAAAAATAAATAAATAAATAATACAACGATTTAGGGTTTAGGATATAGGGTTTAGGCCTAGGCCCTAAACCCTAAAGCCTAAACCCTTATAAACCAAACTTTAATTATTAACAGTTTTTAATATTTTAGGGTTCACCAATTCTCAATTTGGATTTTAGGAAAATTTAGAAAAAAATAAATAAATGAAACAACGATTTAGGGTTTAGGATTTAAGGTCTAGAGCATTTAGGTCCTAAACCCTAGAGCCTAAACCCTAATCAAAGCTAAGGTTTAGGGCCTTTAGGAACCAAACTTTAATTATTAACGATTTTTAATATTTTAGGGTTCACCAATTCTCAATTTGGGATTTAAAAATATTAATATATATATATATATATATATATATATATGAACGAAACACGAACAAAACACCCCTTAAAATAGCATTTTAAAGTGTAAAACGGCATATTAAATTGAGTTTTGGAGAAACGCTACTTAAGGAAGCGTTTGAAAGGTGGAGAACGCAACCCTAAGTTGCGTTTAAGGTTTTAAAAAATAAAAAATAATAAACAACGCAACATTGTGTTGCGTTTTGTACTTTTACAAACAAAAAAAAGCGTGAAACGCAACACGATGTTGCGTTTAGGGGTAAGTTTTTAAACGTTACACGATCTTCCGTTTTAAAGTGCTATTTGGGGCCATATTTTCAGAAAGTGACATTTAAGGCATTTATCACCTAAATAGTGTCATTTGGGGCCAACCCCCAATCAGCATATGTAAAATATAAAGGTGAGGTTCAATATCCTTTCAATTGGACAAATATAATATCAAATCAGATCAGGCAAAACAAATAATTAAATTAAATAAACGGGGGTGTACGAGAAACTCCTTGGACCAAATTCTATATCATGTTACATCTTAAGATTTTAAATATACCGATTACTCGACATGTTATCAAACTGAACTGATTTCGTTACGACCTTTTTCTAATATCCTAAATTAATTATTTAACAAAAATGTTACAAAACCTTTGAACCTCATTCTAAAGTTGGCAACTTGGCATGTATTCAACAATGTCTAGTAACATAATTATTGAATTCTCCTGATCTCTCCGCTTAAGCTAAAACAAAGCTTGTCACAGCAAAAAATATGGAAGATATAAATTTGTGACCAATGGGCCTACTAAATATAGATAGATCTTGCAGAATAGTCACTGCGCTACTGGGCCTTTATTGCTTTTAAAGGATCAACGTAAAATAGTCTGAATAACCTTTTGAAACAAGGTTTACACTTAAAATAAGCTTTTTTCTTGGTCGCTTTGTCCACTTCCATAAAAGGAAATTCCTCACTAAGTTTGCATGTGGATTAGGGTTGTCAATGGATCAGATTTGGATCGGATCAGCCA
>PHNY01208379.1:0-15381 GCA_003724115.2 Anethum foeniculum | reverse complement strand
CAAAATATCAAATGCACAATGATATACTATTATTTGTCAATATTAGCCGCATGAAAGAAAAATAATCATGAAAAGATATGTAAGTCGCCTTTCAATTTTATTCCCGTTAAGTTCAATCTTATGTTTTATTATATATAGTATATTACTATATTTATTCAAAATATTAAGTATTTTTTGATTATATATATATATAATTAATCGGATCGGATTATTAACGGATCGGATCGTATGAAATCCATATCTTATACTTATTGGATCGGATTTTTTCCGGATCGGATTTTTTTCGGATCAGATTTATTTTTAAGTGATCCATATCCGCTCCATTAGCCTCCGGATCGTATCGGATCGGACCGGATATCCGATCCATTGACAGCCCTAACGTGGATACAAGTCCTCTAAAACCTTCGTAAAAAGAATTGCAATATTTATTTATTTATACCTATAAAGACTTATTATATTTGAGAATAATAGGGTTACCAGAAAGCGAATTAAAGACCCCAGCAACGCGAATTTGATATCGCAAGTGCTTCCAAAATTCAACTCATTAGGAAGAACTTATACGTAATATCTAATTACAATGAAATACTCCCTCCGTCCCGGAAAATTGTATACGTTTGGATTGGGCACGGAAGTTAAGAAAAAGTGTAATATCTAATTACAATGAAATACTCCCTCCGTCCCGGGGAATTGTATACGTTTGGATTGGGCACGGAAGTTAAGAAAAAGTGTGATTTAATGATAAAAACTAAGAAAAGTGGGTAAAGTGGTAGGGTCAATTAATATTTAATGTATAAAGTGGGTGTAATAGTGGAGGAAAGTAGTGGATGTAGTTATTTTTTATATTATAAAATCTTTACTATTTTTAGTAACATTTTAAAAGTATAGAAATGAATGATACATCCAAAAAGAAAAGTGTATAAAAATGAAAGGGATGTAGTACTATTTTCAGAGTCAACTTTTTATTTTTAGAGTAACTAAGCATGAAAAGATAAAACTGCTGTGGCATACTCAATGAACAACAATGAAAAAGATTGAAGTGAGAGCAATTTCGTGCTTTTGTAGTTTTGAAAATAAAAAATTTGCTCTGAAATAACATTTCCCCTAATTATATCATCAACAACTTAACATTATGCATCCTGATTCGGACTTTAGGAAGAAGGTGCCCTTACTTCAGTCATCGATAATCATTTGTTGTCACCATCTCTCGGTTAAAATTATATTTTGAGAATTGATTTAACATTCCTTATTCATGTTAATATAGATAACCACTTCACTATATCTTCTTTTAAATTCACGAATTTTTTATCAAACTGGTGAATTATCATAAAATTATATAATTACGTTACGATTATTTCTAAAAAAATTACATCTATCCGTGAAGTTTATAATCGAACAAATGATTTAACTAACATCGCTTCCCCGGAGGATTATACCTGTCCCACTATATTCGGTGCACCATCCGGAATGTCCGTGTTTGGGTACTTGAAGCAGCATTCGCAAAACACAAAAGTAAGGTGAGGAGAGTCAAGTTACATGTGAACGAAGTAGGGTCAAAGTTATTGAAACTTGTGGTGCGGGCGAGTAGACGAGTTGGTGAGTTCATTGAGTTAGTAAAAAGGTGGACTGGTACACATTGTTGCATCACTGGGCTTTGTCGGTCTGTATCAAGTGAAGAAACATGATTGACAAGTTTGCTCTGAGTTTAATTCTAGGGTCCGCCGTCCAGCCCCGTTGTATTGGCTTGTCCATTGGTTATTTCAGTGTTCCTATATTCCTTTCCTCTCTTTTTTCTTTAACACGTACCTCTAGTCACAAGCATCTGATCAAAGCATTTCCTCCCTCCATCCCAGCGGGTTGTTAACGCTGGAGGGATTAACACGCATTTTAAGCTTATAAAAAGTATAGTTCTATAAATTTTTTTGGAAATTTTTTTTTCTGTATAAAAATATAATAGTTTAACTTTTATTCAGAAAAAAAAATTAAAATTAAATTATGGAATTATATTTTATAAGAGCATAAAAAACCTGATGGGACAGCGGGAGTACAAATCTACAATCAGCTTGGCACCGAATTTTTTTTCCCTATAAAACTTAGCAACCAAACATTATTGTCGTGATTAAGCTCGGACTGTAATCGTTAAAATTTTAAATGATGGATTTGAAATAATTTAAATTAATATTACATATTTTCATATTTTTAATATCTAAATGATTGAATTTCAAATAAAATTTAAATTTTTTGACCAAACATATTATTTCATTAAATCAAGATTTTTAAATAAATTCAGATTTTCAAACAGACTATTAGAGTAAATATAGGTATCTACATCGTTATAGTATCTCAACTATACATTTCAATTTGGTGTTAATATGATATTTTCTCCGTTTGCTACGTTTGGCTTTTTAATAATCAAATTGACCAAATTTTGATTAAAAATTAAAAATTATTTTATATATTATTTTTTAAAAACTAAAAAATTACATACTGGAAATGAATTAAATGTAATTTTTAATAATATATTTTTTTTTATTTTTAAATTATAATATAATTATAAATTTCAGGTTACATATTAATAAATTTAATTATTTAAAAATCAAATGTGACAATTAAAAATAAAGGGAAGAAATATTATTCGTTTGCAACTTAGAGCAATGATTTGAACACGAGAGAAACAACAAGAAAGCACTGGTTTATGTGAGCGGTGCCGTACAGAGAAAAGGGAAGAAAGTCCCAAACAAAGTGGTTGGTTATACAAATCGTGTTCCTTTGACTTGTGAGTCTACGGACTGGAATGGTCGCAATCGTAGATATATTCGCGATCCACCATGAATAATGCACCGGCTTAAGATCTTTGCAAATAATCATTTTCAATTGTGTATAATCTGTTTGAATGTTTCTAAATATTTCGAATACTATCATTTGTTTATGGGTTCAACCAAATACTCACTTCACTTCAGGTTATAAGTCATATTAGTCAAAAAAATACATTTCTTTTTCAAAGGTAACACATAATTTTTATCTAACAATAAGTAAACTAAATAGTTTTCATCATTAAATACGTTCACATATTAATCTTATTTTTTTGACAAGATTTATAGCCTTACAATGGGACGAGAGAGAATAGACAGGACTATCCTACTCAATCTTATTTTTGATAAACATGAATTTTTTATAACGCATTAATCGTTTTTTATTGTAAAAATTTTGTTTAAATGTTTTAAAATATTTGAAATGGCATAAACTAAGTATACTACTTTTTGGAATGTGACAAATTATTTTAGGAGTTTGTTTTTTAATTAAATAAACTCATTTAATTAAAGGGAAAAGATCGCGGAAATATAATAGGAATTCGTACTTTTAAATATTCATTTAAAGTTAACTGAGATAAAAAAAAATTGAATTTGATTTATATTTTAAAATTGTCAACGTAAATATTTTACGTACTTAAGTACAAGAAAATCCATATAAATTAATATATTCGGGATTTAAAAATTCTATTAATTAAGAGAATTTTATTTAATCAATAAATTAATTTTTATTAATTTATAGATAATATGCGGTACTAAACAAAATTAAAATTTAATTATATATATATATAAATGGAACAAAAAAAACAAAAAAAAAAAACAAAATCTCTTAATTTATGTAACCCCACGAGGTTGTCTCAGATGGTCGGCTTCGATTCCATGAGCGCTCCGTGATTAAGTGGGCTACCATGTTCGGGGTATGAGTGTGCTAGTATGCCCTCCAGATTAGTCGAGGTGCGCGCAAGCTGGCACGAACACCGAATTATCAAAAAAAAAAAAAAAAACAAAATCTCTTAATTTATGTATTATATCAAATTCTATGTATATTAGTCATCTAATGCAAATTGACAATATTTAGTGTTAGTGTATTGATTTGATTCTTAAAAATTATGTTAAGACGATGTTAAAGCAATACAACATTTTAAAACTCAATGAACGCATCAAAGACACTCATTGACCTTTTGAAGTAGTTTAAATTTTTGAATAGAATAAGAAAAGTTAATATTAAGTTTCGAGTAAATTTTAGTTTTTAAGTAAAAAATAAATAACAGAATAACTATATTTAATATAATTGTAATAAATATTTTTTATTATTGTTATGGATTATTAATTTATTTAATTTATATTTTTATACAGAAATTTTGTAAAGAAATATTTTATTATTATTTTATCTAAATTGGTAATTTTTTACACTGGATCGTCGGGATTGAAAGAAAATGTAATTTTATTACAAGTCCAGCAAAGACGTACTTGCAATCAAGTTTTTCCCTTCATATTTTAGCAATTAGCAGGAAACAACTGAGTTGCTAAGCGAGTTAGGCATCAACAGGAGTAGCTCCTCCAGTCCCCAGATTTGACGAATCTAAACAACCAGATTTTGCAGTGATGCTCTTCATGGCTAACAATTATCAAATTGTATTTATATTATACTCCTTCTGTACCAAATTCTCTGCTTTACTTTTTGATATGTTTTTTAAGACTCATTTAAAGTATATAGTTTTATAAAATTTTTTTCTGAATAATAATTTAATATTTAAACTTTTATTCAGAATTTTTTTTAAAAAAAATTATAGAATTACACTTTATAAGAATCTTTAAATACGTGCAAAGTAGGAAGAAGTATGTTGAATTACACATATACTCCCTTTATAATAATCTTTAAATACGTGCAACGTAGGAAGAAGTATGTTGAATTACACATATACTCCCTCTCTCCCCTGATTTCTATACATTACTTTTTAACACTTTTTTTAAGATGCCGTTTAAGTATAGTTCCATAAATTTTTTTGATTTTTTTTTCTGAATAAAAGTTTAATGTTTAAAATTTTATTTAAAAAAAATTTAAAAAAAATTATAAAATTACGCTTTATAAGAGTCTTTAAATACGTGCTAATAGTAAACGTATATAAGTCGGGGAGGAGGATCATAAAGAAGAGTAGAGTACCCCTGATTGACTGATTCCTGTCAGCATGCATGCCCATATGTTGCTGTTGTACGGTCATTTTCGTTTGTCTCATCAATCCTCTCTCTCTTCCCTCTTTTCTGTTTTTCCTGGTTAAAATATTTTCAATATATATATAATTATTTATGCTATTTCTACTAACATTAGTGCTCCAATAATTTATTTTAGAATATCATGCATGTTTCCTTTTTTTCCGATTCCAAATAATTTGAGGATAGATTTTTCATTTTAGAATTATACTCTCTCCGTCCCATTTATTTTGTCCATAGTCAGAAATTAACGTATTGAGCAAGTAAAAGCTACTCCTCCCGTCTCATGAATTCTATACTTTAGTTTTTTGTACGTTTTTTAAGACTCTTTTTAAGTTTCATAATTTTTTTAATTTTTTTTCTGAATAAAAGTTTAATGTTTAAACTTTTTTTAGAAAAAAAATTTTAAAAAAATTTATGGAACTGCACTTTATAGGAGTCTCGAAATGCGTACAAACAGTGAATGTGTACATCTCAGGGGA
The DNA here is from genome assembly GCA_003724115.2 of Anethum foeniculum. NCBI lineage: Eukaryota > Viridiplantae > Streptophyta > Magnoliopsida > Apiales > Apiaceae > Anethum > Anethum foeniculum. Next base: position 9,881 of record PHNY01208379.1, on the reverse strand, counting down.
CGGACAGAGTATTAGATTTAACCTCCATCATTAATATATATTGAAAAATTAACATATTTCATATTTAATTCATTTTAATAAAAAACGTGATCAATATCTTTTGGACAAATTATATCCTTATAATATAATATGCATAAGAGAGATCTTATCTAAATATTTGGTCCTGTACTACCGATGTAATAAGAACCGTTAGATCTTTAGTTAAATAAAAAATAGTCGTTGGATGTAAAATAAGGGAATATTCTATTTTCATTATCTAAACCAAAACTAAGTAGGTATTCTAAATTAAATAGATTAGTTAAGTAGGTATCCTAAATTGAATAGAGTACTTACTACAAAATTTGTAACTATTTTTTCTCTTAAGTTTCTAGAAAATTTTACGTAAATAATATTTTTTAAATCATAAATGAATTAAAGAATATTTCGTGAGCTTCGTGTGGATTGTAAAATCGTCAAAATCTGATTTCTAAAACTCAAGATAGAGTCAAAATAAATTAAACGATACATTATTTTTTATATAGTTCGTATTTTTACGATTTTACATTAAATATTACAATATTATGAATTTTTAAATATATTATTATAATTATCAAAAAAATATACGAACAAAGTAAATCGTACAACCCGTGCATTGCAGCGGCAATAAGCTAGTAAAAAAAAATTGTAGTAAAAATAAATGAGATGGAAGGAATAATAGGTTAGAAAAAATAAATATAAATTAATTAGTTACATTGTATACTTATCATATGTGAATGGATTCTTAACACCACATAAAATTTTGAGTAAAAAAACTAATATATAATTGTTTTCAAAAAACATAATTACACGTGCTTTCTGTTTTTATTTGAAAATTTAAATTTATATAGCTTCCTTTATACATGGAGTTTTGTAATAATTCAATTATTTAATTTTTGACTTTATGACTATAATATATCACCACTTCTAGAATATATTATTTAATTTGTTTTTCTACGAACAAGACAAATTATCAAGTAATTTATCTTCACCCATTATTCTCTTTTTGTCGGCCTCAATGCACTTCTTAATCTTCACAGCTTTCTTTGTTAAAGTTAGACTACGACTAATCAATCATTAGCTCCGTAAGAGATTATTTAAATACTTGTTTAAATAAACTTAAATTGCCGTTTGTGGTTAATTATACAGGTCGTAAACAACAATTATGCTATGTAATAGAAGATGATGACTAGAGTTTCGGATTCACTTTAGAAATCAAATATTTAAAAAAAATTAGAGATCTGACAATATCAATGTTGTAATATTGATATCAATGATTACCGTTTTGAAATGACAATTAAAATTAATCCGCTACATAGAACAATTTTTTAGTTAAAAAATTGTTATGTGTCCATTTAAAATATAAACAAATAATTTAAACAAATATTTTCCAAATAAATTCATTTAAAATAATTTAATCTGTTAATCAAACCAACTAAATCATGAGTTTCATTCTAAATAATTTTATTTATTATTAGTCAAAATAACTAATTTAAGCTGTTACTAAAAAAATTATAGTAATTTAATCCGCCAATTTCTAAAAAAAATCAATAATAATTTTGAGTTCACCTTCTTTAATAAAAATATACAAGTTCAGTCTCGTAACGGAATGATCGAGCTATAATATAATACTTCGACTTAATTTATTTGTAACAAAATCCAAATCATTTAACAAAATTAAATTTCGAACACAGTAAAATAAACTCGACTTAACTCGCTTCGTTGACAAAAAGAAATCATCCAACAACAAAATTAAACTTCCACAAATCCATGAAATTGAACTCAAGAAAACAAAAGTTACCTAGTTCAAAACTTCAAATAAAGAAAAACCAAAAGGGTAATCATGTAAATACACAAACTCAAAAAGCACATATGCTACAAATTCTCCACACGTACCCACTCACTCACTTCCATTTCTTTCTCTCCATTGACAAAACCCTCTCAAACTCAACTTTACACACACACAAAATACACACAAAAAAATATCAAACACTTTTCTCAAACCCAATGGGCAAAGCAACAAAATGGTTCCGTAATCTCTTAGGCCTCAAAAAACCCGACACATCATCTCCGACCACCACCACAAAACCACCACCAAAACGACGGTGGAGCTTTGTCAAGTCCACCACCTCACACCACCGCACTCCCTCCCATTCTAACTCTCCGGTACCACCTCCTCAGTTTCATGCAGACAATGAAAATGATCAGAATCATGCTATTGCTGTTGCTGAGGCTACTGCTGCCGTCGCTAATGCTGCTGTCACCGCCGCTCAACGTGCTGCTGAGGTGGTGAAACTTACTAGCGGTGATAACTTGTTTTTGGGCCATGAGTACTGGGCTGCTGTTACTATTCAGTCGCATTTTCGGGCTTATTTGGTACGTTTATTTCTCGAAACGATTGTTTTCGTGTCGTTTGAAAAATTTATCCGTAACATTAAATTTTGTCATGGAAATCTGTAAAAATAAAATTTTGTTCAAACAAATAATTTCTGTAATAGCGGTATCATGTTCATGTTATATTCGAGTTCTGTTTATATGATTATGTGATAATTCGAGTGAGAGTCGAGTCGAGTAGTAGAACACGAAATGTAATAATGTTACACATGGCTAAAGCTCAAGTCAAGAAAATGTTTCACGTTTCGGTAGACATAGACGTTATCTTTTTCAATAATTAGGCTTATATATATTATAAATAAATATTTGTTCTAACAAATTTCGGGAAAAACGTGAATTGAATTGGTACGAAAAGATTTGTCTTTTTAATTGTGATGTGAAGCTTTCTCGTAAGTTTTTATATATAGTAATATAAAACTACCCACAAGGTGAATAAAATAATAAATAAGAAGTATAAATGAGAAATTGGGTGTTTAAATAGTTTTGTAAGTATATTTGTAGTGTAGTGTGAAACAATCCAGTTGTGATCCATTTTCCGGCAGTGGGGGGCTGACTGAGACCAAAATAAATGAAGCCCAAGTTGTGTTTGTTTGCTAAACTAAACCGTGTGGGCCTGAAAATCTACCAAAACGTCCTTTCATGCATTGGAAGTTGAGGTTGGTGCCTGATTGGCTTACATCAATGCCAGTTGGGTTTTATTTCTTGGATTTTACCCACCACTGTAGATTTTGATGTTTTACTGTTCTGGCAACTGTTCACTACATAATTAGATCAACTTTAATGGCCTGAAAGTTCTGATTTTGCCCTATATAGGTGGGTAAAAAATGTTGTCTTTTTACTCAGTGTGTTATCAGCTGAGGTTATGGTAAAAGTGGATTTGGTTGTCACAAGTTTAGTTTAACAAATGAGATATAGGGAGTAAAAGGGCCTTGATATAGGGTAAAGATATAGATTCTTGCAGAGAGTAAAAGTAAAAAAGATCAAGATTTTCTGGTAATGTTCCAGCCTTTTGTTTACACATACCAATAGATATAAGTCAGAAGCTAGGTGTGGACTGTGGATGGATACTTGCTAGTCACTTTTTACTGTGTATAATTTTATAATATTATACTGCAATTTGTCATTTTTGGGCATGGTTTCATATTTACATGCTGCATGGGATTAAAGTTAATGTATGGCCATAAATGAGATAGTGTACAATAGTAGTACTGCATTATTGGGGGAAGGAGGTTGAGGTTGCAGGCTAAAATCTTGTGGATAGTAGGCCTGGTTTTGTATAAGTGGATTTGCTTGTACTTTTAGATAAAAGGTTAGCTAAGTTGTTTGAGACATTGAGCAAACAGGTTTTGTTGGCTGGAAGGGACTGTGACATATTGGTTAAGGTAGTGATTAGGGATTTATCGGATAATTGAAGATTAATCGTAGCAGTAATGGGTTGTGTACTAGTAATATTATGATAATATTTACTATATTAGTCCTTTATATCGTAAAACATACATTTCGAGAAGAATTTATAGTGATTAATCGGATTTTAACGATCGAACCGGGTAAGGATAATCCTTCAGAATGGGGGATTTTTAGAACATTGGTTTTAATGTCTGAATGTGTGTATGTGTTGTAAGTTGAGTTGGGTAAAGCCAAGTCAAATCAAGTCTTTTCTTAGTTCTTACTATTAGCAGAGTTGAGTTAGTGAAAAGCTGCATATGTTAGTAACTTTTACTGTGAGTGCTGGTGCTTGGTAATTTGTCTTGGTCTTCTTTATTACTACTGGGGTTTTAACTTTTGTGTGTGTGAAAGAGCAGAGCATGCATAGATGTGTATAATAAATTGCCTGTTACTTTTGAGAAAATTTTAGTTTTTCTGTTCATATCTGTTGGCGCCATTATCTGTTCCTTTTTTCAATTTGTTTCAGATATTGCTATTTGCTAGGCAGTCACTGTTATATTTGTGCCAGCAGATGTGAATAGAGTTGTTTGTCTAAATTTGAACTTTCAAATGTTCCGAAGAAAATTCAATGTTCTAACATTTAATTGTATTGGTGCATTGATGGTGATTAAAAGTCAAGGAGGGCTTTGAGGGCATTGAAAGGGTTGGTGAAACTTCAAGCTCTGGTCAGGGGACACATTGTGAGAAAGCAAGATACAGAGAGGCTATTGCAGATGCAGGCTGCATTGCGGGCACGAACAAGAGCTCGTGTGTTGCGGGCCCAAATTCATGAAACTTCGCAATCAGCTATCAAGCTCTCTCACCTGAATCACCCAGTAAGATCATTTCACTTCCCACCAAAAAAAATTTAAATTTGAATTCTATGAAAGTTTATTTCCAGGGTGATCTTCATATATAAAACTCTATATACCTTTATCAAAAAGAAAATGATTTGGCATGGTTCTTTGTCATGTGTGGTCCTTTTCAATAAATAAATATACCTTGTCAAATTTTAAAAATATTGACTATTAACTTGCATGAAGCAATGACCACTTGAGCATTAATTCAAAATTTGCTTTTGGACAAGGTGATGACAATGACTGAATTTGAAACTTTGTTGCAAGAGTAAATACTGTAAAATTTGTTTTGTTACAGTTTATCAAAATTATTGGCCATTAAGTTATCTGTTGAATCTCTAGGGCCCTGCAACTCCTGAAAAATCCGAACATGCTATACGTAGGAGTACGAAGCATGAACAATCAGTTATGCTGAAGGTAATTATTGAAATTCGAATTTTTCCCTCTTAATACATATGTGTATTATTCATATGTAACTTCCTAAAACTTTCCTTCTGATATATGTATATCAGAGAAATGGATCAAGATCAAATTTCAGGGTTGGACCTGATAAAGAAAAATATAACTACCACTACAGTATGGACGAAGGATCATGGGACCGAGTTTATTCTACAAGGAATGGATCGATGGATGAGGGAAAGAGTGACAAGATCCTTGAAATAGATACTGGGAAATTTCATGTAACAGCAAAAAGGAGAAACCTTTTCCATTCTTCTCTTTACCCATCAGCTTCTGATCCAAACAGTCACAGCTTCACCACATCAAAAGACTCCACTTTCCACCAAGCAATACTTAGTCCATCTTCAGGTGAAGTTCAGTCATTAACCCCTTACAAGTATACAAATGATGTCGATGAAGACTCTTTCTGCACTGCTGAAACTAGCCCAAGGTTTCTTTCATCAAAAGGTGGTAGTTTCACGAAAAGTGGACCATTTACACCCACCAGGAGCGATGCCTCAAGAAGCTGCCTAAGCGGTTACTCCGACTACTACCCAAATTATATGTCATACACTGAATCGTCAAAGGCTAAGGTGAGGTCTCTCAGTGCTCCTCGGCAAAGGACCCAGCTGGATAGATCCAACACAGTAAAGCGGCTCTCTCTTCATAACGTATATGCTGACATGAGATCATCAAGCACACAAAGATTTCCATCAGCACTGCATTCCAACTTCGCCAGCAAAGCTTACCCTGGATCCGGCAGGCTTGACAGGCTTGGAATGCCCTTGGGTGGTGATGGAATTGGGTTTAGCGGTGGCCTTTTAAACAAATACTAGGGTTGAAGTCAAACTTATAGGAGCTATGAGGCCTTTGTGCATCAGCTAACCTTGCTAATTTTACTAATTATGTAACAAGATATCTATTATCTAATATTTTCTCGTAGTAAAGCACTTCTGTTATTCAAGTTTAGGTAATGTCATGTGTGATATTCATGTCCTGATTGCAGCTTCTGTAATGATGCGCTTAAAAGAGAATGTTGTGAACTGATTTAAGATGGTCTTGGACCAAATATTGCAACTGCTAAATATATGATCATCGTACGTCTCCTTGTTTTTAAGTTTTAAAGGCTCCTAGAATGCTGTTGTCGCATACGGTGCCCATTGTGCTGTTATGAAGACGACCATACTTACGTTACAAACTTGTAAAATGCATGAAGTGTACAACTTATAAGCGAAGTTCAGAATTCCTGCTGACCATAAGTACTGGATCGAAAGTTTCAGATTGAACTGGTTTACTCATCTAAGGCTAAAAGAGACAGGTTTTTATAGCCACTAATTCGAGTTAAAGAATCTAAAACTGCAACCTTTTCTTTCAAGATGTGTGTTGATAGTTTATGGCTTTGGTCTGGACTCATAGTCATAGGGACTCCTAACAGCTTGCTTATTTTTTCTTGTCATTGAAATCAAGTTTGAATGAACAACCGAATGAATTGATGGATCTATACAATTGCTTATAAGTATTTCACAGGTTATAAAACATGCTGGTGAAGCCTAGGCTTCAATGTAAGTAGCTACATATCTTAAACAGTAAAAATTACAGGATTGAATGATGACTTGCTGGAGCTGGTATGTGATACAAACGATACACGACACACTTGCATAGATTCATCGAAATAAATCTTTATATATAGATTCAACTTAGCAAGCATTTAAAAGAAGTCTTGAATCAAGAACAAACCTATTTTCCATACCTAGTAGATAAGTCTAAGAACTGATACCATATACTTCCTTGATCTCCATTTCCCACAAATTATTAACGAAAGTTCAAGACTACTGATCTCTTGACTTGACAATAAAGCTGATACATTATAAAACCACATAAAACTACTAGCTGAATGCCATAATATACTGATAAAATTAATCGTCTGCAGGATAAAATTACCTGTAATCAGTTGGCCTTGGTCCGAACAAACCTAATATCGATCTTCATAGTTCGTAGATAAGCGAAAGTCATGAATATTTTTGCTTGGAAGGTTTGAGGATTCCTGTTCTTTAGGTCATGCAAGGAGGCTTCAAAAGTGATAAGGTAAGTTGTACCCTTCGCCTTCGCATTAACAGATTTCATTGTCTTGAGAACATTCAGTGAATGAATATCATACTTTTCATCCTGCAGGTATACAAAGTGTAAAAAGTAATTTACTTACAGTTGGGGGTTTTTAAAACAAGAGAATCGTGTACTTTAAAAAAGATCCGGAGCCAAACCTGTTTCAGGGTATAGCTGCTGTTTACTTCCTGAGAGAGATAACACAGTGTCATATGATCATTACAACAAAATTAATAGTGTACTTCAGAATCATAAAATTTACAAAATAAAAGATTTAAAGACAAACCCGCTTGGCGTCATAGTCTCCTAGAGCCAACTCGGAGAGGTAAAGAGGCAGTTTGGATCCAGCCCCGGATTCCTATAGTTTCAAGATATTAATACATGAGTCCAGTTTTAAAGTTACAGTTGTTTTTTTTTAAAGATATTAAGATATGGCTGCTGGTATAATATCAATCGTTGGCGGATAGGCGGAACCCTAAAGCTGAAACATTAAGCAAGATAGAATGACATTACCCGAGCATTAACACCCGAACATTCACATCAATTTTTAATGTTAAACCTATTCGCTCAAATAAATGAAATGATTACAGCAATCGCTTGTCAGGACCAGGACGCTTTATATATAGGATAAATGTTTAAAGTTTTGCTATGTTCATAGGAGCTTAGCGACAGGTATATAACAGAAACCAGCTAAACATGGAATGTATTGTTGGCTCTTGATTCACATCTTAAGCTTAATTCACCTTGCACCGAATAAAATATTTACATTTAGCACGATTAGATAGCTCAAGTCGTTGTGGTTAAGAGCTTATACTCTGTCGTCCCAGGTCTTTGATATCCTAAATCCGATCAATCATAACAATCATACAAGTACACTCCTAGTTCCGCTTCATCACATACACAATACTCATGGATCATGCATAATGAACAAAACAAGTATAGAAAAAGCAATTAAAAGGGAAACATTTAGAAAACGTACGTTGTAGAGAGTGTATTCTCCTGTGTCTTTCTCCATAGGAAAGTCCTGGTATAATTCCTCGTCGCAACTCCACGGCCCATCTTGATCCATTATCAAACGTTAACCTGCTTAATTTGGTTTGGTGTTTGTTATAATCAGTGAATTGCTTCGCAAGCAAAGTTCATGTACTTGAAGAAAACGAGGGAACTGGCTTTAATTAGGGTTTACGAATTTAATTAGATAATTTAGCCTATGATAAACTTTTTATGTTAACAAGTTTTTTTATGTAATTTTTGTATATGTACAATTTAAATTTGTATCCTGTAATTAATTAGTTTATAATATAAAAAAATTAAAAATAAAGTTCTTATTTACACCTTAACTTTGTCTAGAAAAATATTACCAAAGTAAAATTATTTGAACTGGTTTTTGACTTGTGTAAAAAATAGTAGTTATATTTGTTTTTTTTAGAAATTTTTATATTGAATTAAAGTTCAGATTCTAAACATTTATTTGATATAAGTAACAAAAATAATAATTATGTCTAAATGCTATTTTTTAAACAGCTCAATGCATGTATTAAAAAGTCAAAAGTAATTAAAATGAGTCAAAAGTAGTATATTATATCCTTATAATATAATATGCATAAGAGGGATCTTATCCAAATATTTGGTCATGTACTACCAATATAATAAAGACATCTTGAATTAAATAGATAATAGCAGTTGTATTCGAAATAAAGGAATCTTCTACCTTCATAATCTAAACCAAAACTAGGTAGGTCTTCTAAATTGAATAGATTAGTTAAGTAAGTATCCTAAACTGAATAGACTACTTAATACAAAATTTGTAACTGTTTTTTTTTTCGGTTTCTAATTTTTTTTACGTAAATAATACTTTTTAAATCATCATTAAATTAAAAAATATTTCGTGAGTTCTGTGTGGGTTGTAAAATCGTCAAAATTTGATTTCTAGAACTCAAAGATAGACTCAAAATAAATTAAATGATACATGATTCTTTTTTATATTTTGTGTTCTTACGATTTTACATGAAATAGTACAATGTTCTGAATTTTTTAAAATATTATTGTAGTTATCAAAAAAATATACAAATAAAGGAAACCGTACAACCCGTGCATTGCACGAGCAATAAACTAGTATTTATAAAAATATGGAGACTAGTTTTTCAGGGATTTTTTTAAACCAGGAATCTTGAATATTTTCATACTAACATTGCATTATTGAACTTATTCCAGTTCACCAATGAACATGGCTGAACAAAATAGGTTAAACTCTGCTGAACTGATTTTCTAATCTTCTGGATGGATGGAGGCCCCCGCGCATTTTGTAGCAGAGATAACATTATATGATGGAGAAGGACCTAAATATGTTAAAGGTCTTTGGGTTTTCTGCGCGATAAAGTTCATCTTTCTCCAATTTAGCATGATGCTGTTGGTTTTGTTCGTAACTGTGGCATTCCTTTTTCTGCTCTGCTACTCTGTTTTCTGGAGTCTGCTATTGAATTAGCGCTCACTATAGTATTGAATTAGGGACCTTATCATATCTCCACTTGATAGGATATGAATAATCCTAGTTGTTTGGGCCAGGGTTAAGTCCAATCCAGCTTTGTTCTTAGCCCCGGTTCATTTTGTTTGGGCCAGGGTTAAGTCCAATCCAGCACTGTTCTTAGC